>JAUTDX010005710.1:0-35716 GCA_030844895.1 Ambrosia x helenae
CCGTTGCGGCATATATTATGCCTAGTAGATCTATAATGGCAGTAGATAGATCTAGTGTTAGGGTTGAGGGGTCGCTTGTACGTGTTAAAACTGTGTAAACTTGGAAACTTGATTTGAACTGATAACTGTTTTGGATCCACTTATTACTTACACGGACTCATCGGCATATTTTTGCTGACCCAAACTCTTTTAAGCATGTGTTCAGGTACTGCATTCGGAAGATTATAAAGCATTCGGATTATGCTCATATGATGCGGATTATAGGTGATGTTTGCTAGATGACTATGATAGAAGATTCGGCTACAAGGGTTGCGGATTAGAGAATTAGAGCTATGCAGGATTGAGATTTTGGATCGATTAGCGGATCACACTTATTAACTGCTTCGAACGACCGCCGCGTTACGTCCTTGCATAGATATTAGTCTTACTTTATTTAAGTTATGTAATTATATTTTTGGATTAGAAATTGTATAACATTTAAATATTTGTTATCGTTGCTTCCATTGTGCAAGTCTGTTACCAAATGTCGTAACGTCCCGCCCCCACCTGGTCGGTTGTTACAGTTGTATCAGAGCAAACGATTGTAGCGAAATAGGATATTTCCAGATATCCTATACCACATCAGGACAACTTAGAGAACTTAGCGTTTAAGGCTCTACGATTACCTAGCTAGGAAATACCTTCGAATTATATAAGATCCGACTGGAGTAAGAAACTAACAAGACGAGACTCGAGTACCTGAACACTCTAGAATGCTTACCGGGACGTAGAACCATTGTACCTAGTATACGAACTTTGAGTGATACATGACTACGACGGAGATTACTAGAATAATTTCGTGAGGTAAATTGACGATTACATTTGACGTCATGTAATTGTGAAATTTACAGGCTCGAAAAAGTTCTAAGAAATACGAAGAGTCACCGAAATTAGAGTGGTAACCATAGACTTATGAGAGGAAAACGGAATATGATTGAGCCGTAAACAACTATTTGATATAACTTGAATTACTATAGTAAAGGTCGCGGACTTGGTAAACTTAATACAACTTGGCGTATTTTGATAGATATGATATGTAGATAGATATACGCTCCCACGATGACTATGATACTAATTGTCTTAATTTTTTTAAGTATATGAATCTACATGAACGCTAATTAAATGTAGATAATTTTGTGAATAAGAAATGAACTAACCATGAGATCTAGGTACTTCGCCAAAACTAGGCGCTGCAATTTGAAAGAGTCCGAAATACCAAGGTGAACTTCGATCAACCAAGCAAATAGACAATCCGATAAGTTTATTTTCTTCCCACCAAATAAGTATTGTCGATCGTATGGCTTGTTATTAGATGGTTCATGTTTATATATATAGATTGAGTTTTGCATTTTAGACTAAGAGAAAGGAGACTAAAAACCATTGCATTATAGGTTATTTCATTTAGACTTGATTAATATCGATTTTTGCAAATTTTAGTTAAGTATAGTGTATTGGATCCATAACCACATGACAGGTTTTAAGGATTTGAAGACATCAATCGGAAGGGTGGAAACCTAAGTTCAGGAATTCTTCATCCACTATAATTATAAAACATTCGCCAAATAAACTAGGATTGAAGCTACATGAGGTAAACGTAGACATTAGTATATGTTCCTTCCTTTTAATATTCTAGATTAATTCCAAAACTTTGGGATTAGATCCGTAACATTCTAATATAGCGACGAGAAATCTTTACGAAATCTGTTTAGAATTGGATAGGTAGGCTCCAACGGGGGGAGTAAACCCGGATACGATGACACACGCTTATCTCGATAATTCTAAGATCCAATGAGACCATTATAGTTTACAAAATTTTTCTAGCAAGATAAGTTTTGACCAACATAGCAAACGGCCCGTAAGTTTCATTTTACCCGCTAAACCGATAGGTTTTACTTTGTAACCAAATAGTTATTGTTTACTATATGATTGTGCACTTATGTAAGTTGAACCTAGTGTTAATAACTTTTTACCAAATAGACCAAAAGTTAGAAATTAAACCATTGATTACTAGGTCAAGCCATTCGAGCTCGATTTATATCGGTCTCTGCAGATTTTAGATAAATACAGTATATTGGATTTATGATCACCTAACAGGTCAAAGAGATGATTCCTAAGTATCAAATAGAACACGGATAAACCACATTAAAGGATGTAGGTACACCGTGGATATTATAACCAGGTGACTCGAAGAAACTAAGATTGAACGCTACATAAGGTAACCTTAAGATGTAATACATGATTTGTCATTTATTGTTTTGTGTTGCCCATAAATTAAGACTAGAACATTTGGATTAGTTCCGTAATCATTTAAGCATAGTGACAATTTATCCGTATGAAACCTATTATAATGCTATAGATAAGCTCTAACGGGGGGGAGTAGAAGCAATCGTGAAAACGGTTATAAGAAATATTTGACGAGAATAAGGGAACCTAGTCTAAGCTTAGTAGGAAGAATTTACATAGATAACAAAATCGATCATATGACAAGATAAAATTTAGGATTCTAAAGAAAAGATACGTGGCATTGATATGGTTAAGATCAATATAGCATGTTTAGATGGTTAACTTTTCAGGATTCTTAAACGTTTCGTCACCATATCCTACACCACGTACCTTAGGAATTATGAAGGTTTAAAATTTCCACAATTTTGCTAATGGTTTTGATAGAATTTAGCCGTAGTGTTAAACATACAAACTTGTGAGAATAACATATAACTCTAAGAATCTAGTATTATATAAGGTTCCACTTTGGTATTTAACCTACCTTAAGCACAGTTCCTAAGAGCTGATAAATTTTAGAAAAACACATAGGGTTTATCGACAAAATACGTTTTCTATCAAGTTTTTGGGGAAATTTTCAGTACGTTTACGCGGTATCATTGGTGTGGTGGGTTAGCTGCGGTACACCCTATATATAAACACCAGTGATGCATTGAAAATGTGACTGAAAATCAAACCAAGAACAAAACATATTTGTCAAACGATTGAACCGTCTGTTCCAAACCCAGAAAGTAGCATGAGGCTTAGCGTGGAACTACCTAAGTCACAAATGGATTTAAGAAAATAATTATGTACACATGAGCTTGTAGACCCGAACAATGAATCCAAGTATGGAATATACTGGATATATCCGAAGGATAGCCCGAAAATAATTCCGAGGACCGAATTCTGTTAACGGGAGGAGAATGTAACAACCCGGTCGAAGGGCCCAAAATTTTTTTCGTGACTTTACTAGCAAGAACAATTAATAGAAGTATTTATATGAAACCAAAACCTAATAATATGTATATGGCTAATTATTTTGGCAAAATTAGAATAATATTACACGAGTGTACGATACGAGACCGAAACCAAAATATATAAAATATAATTATTTAAACGAGATTAAATTAACATTACGCGAGAACACGAACTAATGTGTGTTACAAAACCGAACCGATACCCGTTAACGAACCCATCCAACACATGGATGATTAGTCATCCAAGAGGGACACTTGTCCACCTTTTTCTTTGGACAACACATAGGACAAACCATTTGATTAAAAATGGTTTTAACAAAAACCATCTAACACCAACCCATATAAAACCCAATCCACCCCTTTCCTTGACTCCTGATGAAAACCAACACACACCACTACTTTACAGTGAGAGAGAGAGAGAGATGACCGAGAGGTGAAGAACCAGAGGAGCTCCGGCCACCGCTCCCGGCCGCAGCTCACAGCGGAGCTCCTGCTTCGATCAACGCAACCCTCACACCTCTCACCCAACTATATAAATGAGAGAAGATCAGATTTGGAGAAAAGAATCCAGACGAGAAGAGAGAGAGAGAGACGTGACAGAGAGAGAAACAGAGGAGAGAGAGACAGTCGGAGAAGAGGAAGACGCGACGGCGACGACGATCTGGGTTCTGATTAGGGTTCTGATGTGGTGGTTCAGGGGGTACCAGACGGCGTCGGTAGCGGCTGAAGCCTAGGGTTCCGATTAGGATTCCGAGTAAGCAGGTATGAAACCAAAGATCCATGATTCTTGATAAAGGTGTAGTTATTATTGTTGAGGTGGTTATCGATGGTATTGATGGTGGTCCGAGATGATGATTGAAGGATGAGGTTGTTGAGCAAGGGTCCAGATAGGCTCACAGAGGAGGTCAACGGGTGGGGTTATATGATGGTGTTGAGTGACAGTGATGGTTGGTCTGGTAGCGTTGGGATTCGAAGGAGGATTGATGATGTTTAGGTTGTCATGATAAAGATCAGAAATGGTTACGGGATAGAGTAATTATACTAGGAAAGGACGACTCTGGTCGGGTCAATGCTCGGAACAACTTGGTCAACTGACCAGCCAATGTAATCAACCGGAGATGGGTTATAAGGTAATTATCACAAGAGCTAATTAGATTAGTATCCTTTTTGTAAAAACTATCGTAGGCTACACGTGTGGGACTTGGATTAATTATTGAACCCAAATCGACCATATAGACCAAATAACGGATTGTTATTATGATTATACATTGGACAAACTAATAATAGTATGTGTTTAACACAATAATTGTATACGTCTAATTGGATATATGGACAATTAAGAGATAAAACCATAGCTAGCTGACCCAGGTATTTAACGAAATAGATCTATGGAGCATTGAACCTTGAAACGAACCTAGTGGATATAAGATATAAGACACACTTGTGAATACATTAGACCTTAAACGGACCTAGCGAATATATGACAAGAGACACTTGATGACTGTATATATATATATATCTATATTAACTTGGACTATACACCTTTGGATACGAGATTATAAATGGACGTTTGGACTACATACTTTAGATAATTATATGTACTTACACATAATTAATAACCCGGCGTTTGGAACTCGAAGAACTATATATACAACGTGACATAAACATTGTTCATCTAGTGACTAGTATAACATAAGATGATGAACTCGACAATTAGAAGTTGGATATAGGACCTAAGGGTGCCCACACGTGTAACCGCGATATGGGTTACACACGCTAATACTCGTGATCTTGTTAGGACTCGGCATATGATGAATAGACAGGCTCAAGACACCGGATACCATTATTATGCAACCAAAGGTGAGGTCGTGTACTTCCCCTTTTTCGTGTTTTAACTGTTTTGGGGTGAATGCATGCTTCCTTTTTATAAACTATTGTGATGTGACAAGATACTGGCTGTCGGGATTATACTAACACTCATTAACTCAGAGGTGAGCCGCTTAATATATGGGTAGTACTACTTGGGGAATCCCCCACACACAGTGGACCCGGGACGTTGGGCCCGGGAAACCCTCCACTGAGGCCTGCGGACCGTTGCGGCATATATTATGCCTAGTAGATCTATAATGGCAGTAGATAGATCTAGTGTTAGGGTTGAGGGGTCGCTTGTACATCACGTGTGTTGAACTTTGTGTTAAAACTGTGTAAACTTGGAAACTTGATTTGAACTGATAAACTGTTTTGTATCCACTTATTACTTACACGGACTCACCGGCATATTTTTGCTGACCCAAACTCTTTTAAGCATGTGTTCAGGTACCGCAATCGGAAGATTATAAAGCATTCAGATTAGGCTCATATCATGCGGATTATAGGTGATGTTTGCTAGATGACTATGATAGAAGATTCGGCTACAAGGGTTGCGGATTAGAGTATTAGAGCTAAGCAGCGATTGAGATTTGGATCGATTAGCGGATCACACCTTATCAACTGCTTCGACGACTGCCGCGTTACGTCCTTGCATAGATATTAGTCTACTTTATTTAAGTTATGTAATTATATTTTTGGATTAGAAATTGTATAACATTTAAATATTTGTTATCGTTGCTTCCGTTGTGCAAGTCTGTTACCAAACTGTCGTAACGTCCAGCCCCCACCTGGTCGGGTTGTTACATTACATCCTTTATACATCTCCATGTGCCTCATAGCAAACACCCCACAATCTGTAAAATTATCAGAAGTTGCCCACTCTAACTTCATCCTTGTCAACTTTGCTTTTGCCATACGTTCTGCCTTAGGATGATCAACAACCCTCATATATTCAACCAAATAATTCTTCTGCAATTACATAAACAAACACACTGTTATAAATAATTATAAATAATGATATCTAGTTTATTACATATTAATTAAAATATAAACATACCACTTTACATGGAGACCCGATATCACTAACTTCGTTCCCACTTTCATGGTGTACAATCCTTTGTTTGATACCATACTATTAATCACCTCAACCTTTTCATTTTCCAAATCAAAACAGACAAGGTAATAATGTCGGTTCTCTAATATTGGGTTTTTTATAATGTTGAACGACTTGAAATCCAATAGTTTGTCATCACATTCAAGCACCTCCCTCAAATGTGACTTCACTGTTGCGAATGCCTTTTCCTTGGTCTGACGCATCTCCAACATAAATCCCGGGTGTTATTTTACATATACGCATTACCGCAATTTATTAATAATCACACATAAATAATTTTAGCTAATTATTTAACACCAAAAAAAAATCACAACTTACTATTGTTGTTGCGTAACAACATAACCGTCTCTTCCCTTCTGTTTTTAATTTCCTCTCATTAAAATTAAGAATTGATGCCCTACAATCTATCACATTTGATTCCACCTCTTTCCCTTCCCTTAAAGATGTAATCAAATAGGTCATTGTTGTCAATCCATAATCAGTTTCAAATATTTTTTTCCTATAACATTAAACAATTTACAAAATTCCATTATATATAAACATCAAGATTTTTTATAATCCATTATGCACATGTGCATTTACACATGTAAACCATTATGCACAAGTGCATTTACACATTTATGTATGATGTAACTACATTGTTTCAATTTAAAATATGCAGGATCTTTACTAACTTACATAAAAGACATCTTGACCTATTTCTTCTCTAACTCAATATCAATCGATTCATTATCATTAACATCCTTCTTCCTATCCACCCTGCATAATTAATATTGCACATTATTACCATAAAACATAACATTTAAAAAGACAAAACACTAACCTAACATTACACACATATACAATAATATATTTAACAAATAAGTATGTTTACCATTCTTTATCAACAACTATTGTCAACAAGTATTGCCATAACAATTTTTCCTCATCTTCCAATGGCCTGTTTAAATTGACCTCTTGAACACCCATTTCGTCATCCTCTAAATCTGATTCAAGTGAGCTTTGCGACAACAAATTAAAGCTTGGGACCGTATTATCAACCACCTTTGTTCTCTTTGATCTTCTCCTTTCAACTACATCAGCCTCTGTGTTTACAATCACATCCTTAATAATATCATCCACATTGCCATCATTTATCACTTTCCCTTCATCACCCTTCATTCCAATTTTTTTGTTTGCCCTAATATAAACATTCTTTCCTCTTAGAACCCCAATATACACCTTTCCCGTTTCTACCTTATCACAATGTTCAACATCTTCTACACCATCCGATTTTTTACTATCCATCACGTCTACTGTTGTATTATCCTTACTACTTTTCGGTACCATGACATTATTGTTCCCCACCACACTGAACATCGTTTCCCTCACATGTACTTATATTCATCTTGATATCGAATAAGCATCATACGTTTCAACTAAGCCTGCCACCTTGTCGTTATTTGGAAGTTTTGAGCATGCATCAATTATATACTTGTCCAACACGTCCTTTTTCTCAACAATACAATCTATCAAACTTTCAATTTTCATAAAGTGCCCTAATTAACAACAACAAAAAAATATCATCAACATTAATTCAATCATATATGACGAAGCAATACATAACATAATGCACATGTGCATCATACGGCATTTATTTGTTTATGAACATGAACATCAATATACATTTATTGTTTTCTAAATACCTTCAAATACATTTTACGACATACTTTTTGCACACGAATATTACACAACAAACACTCATCAGAATGCACATGTGCATCAAATTATGTTTTATGATATGCACATGTGCATCATTTTAAATTCACTCTCAGCTATATCACAATCATACATTATGTACATGTGCAAATATTTCGAATTTAACGATACAACAATTAACAATACAATACATACCTCAACAGTTTCTGTATTTTCATCTTCCTTCAATTTTATTGCATCATTTTTATATCCGTCTCCACCTTCCAAATCGACATAGGCATCCCTTAATTCCCCTCGTCCGAACCCACCATTTCTTATTTCAATTTTTTCTCTCTTGCTTAACATTTCCTTCGTCCAAAATACAATCGGGTGCATCATTCGTACTCTATTTATGTCACCACACACCGTCCTATCCACATACAATAACTACACATGTGCAATAATACAACCATATTTAATTTATATCAATCAATACGCTTTATAACAAACAAACACAATGATTTTTTTAATATACAATATTAGAAATAATATCACACCACTAAAATTGTCAATGCCCCGTTGAAATAATTTGAGTTATTTAGCCGATCCCAATTATTTTTGCTTTCTCTCATCAGCCCACACACATAAGCACACCGATTCACATCCTCCACTTTCATCTCATTGTTCAGATATGACAAAAACTCGGTTTTACAACTCCCGCTCTTATCTGTTTCAACCATTGTGTTCATAAACAATGTTATGAAATCATATTCAAAAAATATTCCATCATCATTTGGATTTTCTTCAATTCTTTCAACTATTCTACTTGGGGTTAATAAAGACCCTTTATACAAATCCAACCATTCTTTAACTGATGTGGAGGCTACCATGTCATCACCATTATCATTCGTCTTTTGAATTTTTTGCAACACTTTTCCATTGTTTTTCAATCCTAACAATCTTCTCACCCCTTCTTCATTCGTGTCTATCACGCCATTTTTGATTTTTATCACCATTTGTTTACCATTAAAGTTATCTACAACGTAGTGTGACAACTTTGCCGGTAAACCATCTTTATTCAATTGTAAAACCCTACCAAACCCTATCTTAACAACCGCCTCTCTTTGTCTGTTTGACAATGCTCTTTTTCCCAACCAAAGTTGACGTGGTGTAACGCGTGTTCGTATCGAACGCCAATTTTGCTTTTTTCATAATATTCTTCTTATTTGACTTCACTGCCACCGTTTTAACACGCTTTGTTTTAAGTTTCGTTTTTGTATTTTCATTTGCACACACATTTGTCATACAACATATTATATCATGTTCATACATAATGAATGACATGTGCATAATCAACAATATATGTTAAATATTGTGCAAAACAACATACCATCATTATTCGCCGCTTCAATATGCTTCCGTTTGTTTGATCTCGTTTGAACCTTTCTTTTTAATTCTTTATCTGCATATAGGATATTTTGTGTGCAAACATTCAACATTTAATATTTCACAATAAAAAATGCACATATGCACATGTGCATTCTATATAAATGAACTAAATAAAATAATAACAACCTGATTCAACTTCCTGATAAACAACCGTGGCATTACCAGCTTTCGCTTCTGGAAGATAAAACGAATCTCAATTAGTTTATGCTATATAATAAATAAATAACATAATAGATAACAAGTGAATACTAACTACATCAACACTAAATAAATAATGCCAACCTATTTCAACTTTTTGATTAACAGTTGTGTCATTATGTTCACTTGCATCCGGTAACTTTTTTTGTTCCTTTCTCCCTTGATTGTAACACAAGTCTTACTTTTTTTGTTGTTTCCCCCATCTATTAACTACAAATAATAAGGAACGCATAAGAAAATCGATATTTCAATCGGAATGCACAAGTGCAACAACATTACTTTGGTAATTACAACAAAACAATTTCACATGTGCAATATTATGACTCACTTAGTTATAACAATTTGTGATTTAACATTACTTTTAACATTATAAACTACATGTTGCACATGTGCATTAACAATCTTAATGTACATGTGCATTCATAACATAATTCATTCATAACAAAACAATTGCACGTGTGCATTAACCTGGTCGGCTTGTCCAAATTACAATGCAAAACACAAATTATGTACCTATATAAAATATGCAAACAGTTTACCAATAACACACTTCAAATATAATTCATTTAACACAAAACTAAAACACACACAATAAAGCGATGTATAGAATCAGCATCATGGATTTAATGGTCTAATAACCTGCAATGAACTCTACAATATGTGAAATGAGCATTTACCAACATTACGTATCAAAAAAGATCCTATCCATTAAACAAACAATAAATTGTTGTATAAAAATATTATTATTATTATACTATTACTATTAAGAGGTTCATTTGTGTATCTACAGTAGCAGCAACGATAAAGTAATAATAATATTTCTCATCATAATCAGAGTAGCAACGATACATCAATACTCATTTCACATATTGTAGATTTCAATACAACTAAAAATAGAGCTGTGGTGCAATTAAACAAGAGAGAACAATGTAATAACCTGTGGATTGTGGATGGTGGACGGCAGACGGTTGAATGTGGACGGTGGACGATTGACGGTGGAAGGTGGTACGACGGACGGATTTCGACGGTGGACGGTGGCGGTTATTGGAGGTGTGGATCTAGGGTTTTTTGAATTGAATATGTTTTGTCTCCTATTTTTTATTCTTTTTTATGTGTAAACCGGGTCGATTTTTACCCGATATATCCATCTAACTATGACCCACGGGTTGTTATTTAATTAGCCTATGTATTTACAACAATGTCATCAGTTCACACTGGTTCTTTGATTCTCTCCATAAAGTTGGTTCTCGTATGATCCCTACCCTATATATATATATATATATAGAGAGAGAGAGAGAGAGGAAAGTTAATTTGAGAACACATATATTTCGTGCGAACCGCGAGAACACTATCTAAAACCATTCAAATTCAAAAATTCTTTTTATACTTATCTTTATTATTAAAATACAATCTCAAAAACACAATTTACACGTAAAATACTGAACGTATACGAAAATAAATTTTTTTTACACATGTATAAATTTATTGTTTATACGTGTGTAAACTATTTCATTTACACATGTATAAAACGTTAATTTTAGAGTGCTTTTACAAGAAAAGATGAATTATTTGGAAAGAAAATTCATTTATTAATGTTGTATTTAGATTATAATGAGATTTGTATTAAAAAAAATTGATTTTGATTGATTTTTTTTACTTGTTCTCACGGTTCTCACGATATTTCCGTATACATTTGAATTTTTACGCGTAAATTGTGTTTTTGAGATTGTAATTTAGTAACAAAGATAAGTGTAAAAAGAAATTTTGAATTTGAATTGTTTTAGATGGCGTACTCACGGTTCGCACGGAATATATGTGTTCTCGAATTAACTTTCTCATACATATATATATATATATAGGCCAATTATAATTAGAAAACCCATCTTAGATAAGAAAACCAAGAAAACCCATTTTCATGGTTCAAAACTTGCCACATCATATATTTTTCATAAATTCAAAAGGGTATTTTCGAAAGTCAAATTATTGTAATTATCTCTCCTCCTGCTTTAAATCTGACACCATCTCTCTCTTGTTCTTTATTTATTTCATTCATAGCATCATCTTTCTTCCTAGACAAATCATCTTTCTCACCATTATATTTAAGTTTTTACTTCTGTTCAGTTGCTTTTCTCCATCACCTCCAATTTTTCACTTCTTTTAGTTGGTATAATCCATATTTATTTTGACCTAGAGAGAGTGAACAGAGACAAAGAGAGTGGCGGACGTAGAGAGAGAAACTGACGGGAGAGAGAGGAAATCCGGGGAAGATGAGAATGGTTGATGGTGGTGGCCTGTAAGTGGGTCGATGATGATGGATCTTGACGATAGTGGTGGTTAGGTCTCGAAGATGGGAAATATAGTGGTGGTTGTCGACGGTGGTTAGTGGTTAGGTCACGAAGATGGGAAATATAGTGGTGGTTGTCGACGGTGGTTAGTGGTTGTCGTGTAAGCAGTGGCGTCAGTTGTTGGAGCTGGTGATTGTCGTTTTAGAGTGGTGGTTGTCGAAGGTAGAATGGTGTTGTGTGTTGGTCTAAGGTGGAATGAGGATGTAATCGGTGAACTGAGATGGTCGGTTGTTGGTGCAACCCCATACCTCATCCAAAAGAAAGACAAACAAAAACTGCAAGTTTTGTTGCAGCAACTGCAAGCATAGCAAGTGTCGTGCATTTATTACTTATTTTGTTTGTTTGTTCATTTAATTTGTTTTGTAATCTCTAGATTTTATATCTTTTCTTTTAAAAACATTTGTTTTGTTATATTTTTTCTTTTAAAAACATTTGTTTTGTTTTGTTGAAGGTACGTAGCTAGTGATTTTTTTTATCAAGTTTAGTTTATTTTTTTTTTTCATTTTAAAACATATGTTTTGTTGCTTGGGTTATAATTTATCACATTTTTTTTGTTGTTTGGGTATAATTTATCATATGTTTTTGTTGCTTGGTTTATACTTTATCTTATGTTTTAGTGTTTGGATTTTAATTTGTCATATGTTTTTGTTGTTTTTGGATTATAATTTAATGATAATGGTTATAAAAACATATGTTATTGAAGAGAGAGGAGAGAGGAAAGAAAGAGAGAGAGATAAAGCCTGACTTATGTCTCTTACAAGTTGAGAAGAGAGAGAACACTTAAATTGTACATGACCAAACTACCCTCTTAACACTAAAAGACAAACTTTACTTTAGATGAAAAAGTTGAAACAATAACAACCGTAGATCAAATGGAATGAGTGGCTAAGATGTGGGTTTAAGGAGTTTTCTTAAGTGGGGAGGGTTTTCAAATTATCCCTCCCCTATATATATATATATATATATATATATATATATATATATATATATGGATCCTAAGAGAACCAACCTCTATTTGAGAACTGAGAGAACCATTCTGGGCCACACATTTCTTATAAATGCAATTTTTTTTCTTTAATCGCACATTTTTATTCAAGGAAAAAAAATTTAGTTTTTTTTCATTTATAAATATTTGTATATAGCAATTATACATACGTGTATATTACATTTTCAGCTATACATATGTGTATATTTCATTCATACATATGTGTATATTGGATTATACATATGTGTATATTCCAATTATATACATGTGTATATTGAAAAAAAAATATACAAAAAAAAAAAAAAATTTTTTCTTACATATAAAGCACCGATTAAAGCAATTTTTTATTGCCTTAGAGAAATTTGTCGTTCAGAATGGTTCTCTCAGTTCTCAATTTAGGAAAAGATTATCATTTGAACCAAATCCATATATATATAGGGTAGGGATCCTAAGAGAACCAACCCCTATTTGAGAACTGAGAGAACCATTCTATTCTGGGCCACACATTTCATATAAAGGCAAAAAAAAAAAAAAAAATTTTGCTTTAATCGCACATTTTTATGCAATAGATTTTTTTTTATTTTTTTTAAATTTTTTACCTTAGAGAAATTTGTGGTCCAGAATGGTTCTCACGGTTCTCAATTTGGAAAAAGGTTCTCATTTGCATAGGGATCATATCTATTTACTCACGAATATATTTGTGTAAACTAACTATGTATGATATCCAACGCATATACGAGGTTCATGGTGAAAAACATGGGTTTCCCAGAATGCTTGGTAGTTTCGATTGTACGCATGTTGGTTGGGCTATGTGTCCTACGGCTTGGCGAGGTCAGTTTCATCGAGGTGATCATTCTGGACCAAGTATTATACTTGAAGCGGTGGCCTCACATGATCTTTGGTTTTGGCATGCTTTATTTGGAGTTGTTGGGTCAAATAACGACCTAAATGTTAGCGACTAATCACCTTTATGCGATGACCTTATCGACAGGATTTAGCCGCCCCAATCGTTTTACGTTAATAATGTAAATTTCAAGTACGACTACTACTTGGTCGATGTTATTTACAATGAACGGGCGACACTTGTTCAAGCTTACTCGTCTCAACTTGAAAACAAACGCAAGTACTATACAAAGAAACAAGAGTCGGCAAGAAAAGATATTGAAAGAACGTTCAGCGTTCTTAAAAAAGATTTTCGTTGATTGCCAACCCAATAAGGTTTTGGACACGAGAGAGGATTATGGACATTGTCTATACTTGTATTATTCTACATAACATGATATTGGAGGATCGAGGCATGGCGATATGTCAAAATTACCAAGGTGATATCCCACGTGTCGAATCGACAATCGATAATACCCAAAGGCTGGACAACATAAACAATTTCAAGAACCGTCATGAATTAGTAGAGCATTTGTGGGCTAGACGTCCCGATGATCTTGTATTAGATTGGTTTTTAGTTTTTTATAGTTTGGATTATTGTAAATATTAATCTAATTTTTTGTTAAGTTTAATTTTGAATTAATATTATAATTTTGACAAATTTAGAAAGTTTAAAAAAAACCCGGATATAGCTGCTGCTCACCTCTAGCCACAACACCATTAGGTGAGCGACCAGCAGTTTTATTACTCTGACAACTAGGCGCTGACATAGCGCAATATGAGAGGATAAATCCATGGCTCACCTCTAGCCACAATACATAGTTTTATAAACAAGATAATAAAGAAGCCTTTGGCGAACGAGAAACAACATGGTTTTTACTTAAACTAGGATTGTTAAGCGACGCGCGTTGCGCGCCTTGCATCATGGTTTTGTAACTTTCAAAATATGGTCATTCGCCTCGTTACATAATTTGCAAACCACCGACCCGTGAACAATATTTCTCCTTTTTAGTGCCGTGAGTGTGGGGATACGGTCCTGTTCAGCGCGCCAGATGAAGATACTTACTTTCTTTGGGGCCCAAGTTATCCATTCGAACAGGTAATATGGAACAGCATGCTTTGCGAGAAGACGCCGACACGAAGTAACTGAGAAAATACCATCTTTTTCAGCTGCGCTAGGGGTGAGCATAATAGGTCCGGACCGAGAAAAAACCGAGTTAAGGACCGAATTGGCACCGAAACCGACCCGGTATGGAGTACACGGGTTATTAGTCGGTCCTCTAATTATATGGAAGTCGGTCTCGGGTCGGTTCCGGTCCAGGAACACCAAAAAACCGACTGAAACACTATGGACGAAAATAAAGAATATATTGATTGGGCCACTGTAATAAATATTAATATACTTAATTGGTCCAATACACTATCCAGTTAAAAACATATCAAAAGTTGTTGTTGACCTAACATGCTTCCAAGTCCATTCACACTGCTGCATATTTAGAATTATCCATCCAGCTTCTCTGAATTTGTGATCCAGAACTTTATCGGCTTCTTGGGAGGTAAATCAAACAATCATCCATCAATCTACATATGTTAACAAATACAAACTATTAACAAATACAAGCTTACGTTCAATTATGCAATCTAGTCCCAAATTTAATATATGTATATGTTATCAAAGCAATTTATACAGATTTCAAATGTCAGGTTAATGAAAGATGAATTTATGAAATAACCAAATATCACAAATTTGAACTAACAAACTATAAACAACTAACCTGTTAAGGGTTAACGGATTACATTCACGAATTCTAGCCATGGATTAATGGATTACAACCCTGGTTCATGAAGTCAAAGTCGGGTCGGGTTTATTCTGTGGAACCGAGAGGACCGTCGGGCACAGGACCGATGACCGACCCTAGATCTAGGGTTTGAGTTCGGTTCTATGTTTCTATACACCTCGGTTCTTGGGTCGGGTCGGGTTACACTCGGGTCGGGTTGGTTTTTGGCTTTTGCTCACCCCTAAGCTACGCTAGCTACTGAATATTTGCTGTAGTATGTAAAAATTAGTAAATTATAAAGGATCATATTGTTTTATGATAGTGAATTATAAGCGCATACACAATAATAATCCTGACCAACTACAAACCATAGAAAACATCAAGTTCCATACATAAGATAGCAACACTAATCATCAATGGTATGATCTAAGACCCATTTATCAAAACGATGTAATTTTTTAAAGTTTATTCTTTGGTTTTAGTTGTGCCAAGTTGATAACCATGTTAATCATGTGTGCAATTCGTGTTATTAACAAGGTTGTAAAAATCGGCCTAGGCGGCCGCCTAGGCGCTAGTCGGCCATCAATATCGGAAAAAAGCCCTAGTCGGAGATTTAGGCGTTTTGGCCATTAGGCGGCTGTAGGCGGACCTAGGCGGGCATAGGCGGAAGATGGAGGAAGAAGAAAATAGCACGAAGAAGAAGAAGAAGAAACTAACATGATAAAGTGGAGGAGGAGCAAGAAGACAGGAGCTGATAGGGAGGAGGAAGAAGAAGTGACGGCTGATGTGTTTGCTTAGTGTTTTTAGGGTTAAATAAGTTTTAGGTATTTTCATATTTAACCCTCTATCTTTTACTACTTTACTTTTATTCTGAAAACTTTTATTTTTTTATGTAAAACTAGTTTGTGTATGTAAAAATTTAATCCCTTTATCTTAACTAGTTTACATTTAGTAGTATTATGTGTATATTTCTAAGTATTTCTATGTATTATGTGTGTATATATATAATATGTATAAAAATACCAAAACGCCTAATTTCGCCTAGTCCCGACTAGTCCCTAGGCTAGACCTCACCGCCCGCCTAGCGCCTTTTGCAACCTTGGTTATTAATGTGGTTTCTTTTAATCGCGCCAAACTTGACATGTCATGTAACTCACATATTATGATATTAACCATGCATGTGTTAGTGTTTAAGTAAATGACAAGTTTATTTAAACATGTTGTGTTCAGGTTGAATAGTGTTTTAAACATGTCGCGTCGAACATAACCCGTTTAACACAACACAACGTGTTTTTTGCCGATCTAGTTGAGACTATGAGAGTGGACAGTTTATATAGCGATATAATATCGCATGACAATGTCAGTTTGACGAATTAAAACCAATAATGATCTTGAAACAAACTGAGATATTAACGAATAAATTGAGAACTAGGGATGACAAAAGAACCTGAACCTAATAATGTTGAAACAAATCGGGATCATGACTTCTTTACCTTAGCCATCATCTATATATATTGTTTTTAAAAAACGTGTTACAAAAGAAACTCACTATGATTTTTCTGCCTTGTTCCATACATATTATGTAGATTTTAGTAATAACCTTTATTGAAGTTGCTATAATTCAAAGAACTATCTTCCTGTAGGTAGAAGTTCAGTAATTGCATTATATAACATTATGGTATATCGTTATATTATATATAAGACCATCATGGCTTTATTTGATCTAAAACTAATGTTGACTTCATCCTTTTTTTGGAGCAAATTGATGCACATTTTCTCCCTTAGCACTCCTATTCTAATATTTTTGTATAAACTTCCAAATAGTAGCTTGACTGCACATTTGACCTTCCATGGTCAAAGTCAAATTACATATATGACCACCTACACGGTCAAATTATCAAAGTCAAATTACATATATGACCCCCTACACATGGTCAAATTATACTAATCAGGCATGGGCCAACAATACAAGAAAAGCTATAAAGGGACTCTATAAGTTGGATCCACCATTCTCAATATGAACAAGTTTCCTTCATTGCCTCTTGATATCCTGCAAACATACGATCGGGTCAACAAATCAAATCATGCCAAGCGTGGATGTGCAAAGAAAAGTCAAGGTGCAATGGTTAAAAATGTAAAGAAAAGTTTCCTTTGTTGCATGATGATATCCTGCAAACATACGATCGTGTAACTTTGAAAAGTTTCAAATGTAAAGAAAAATTTATGTAAAAGGACATCTTTATCCAATTCCTGCAAACTCGAGAAGTGTTCATTCAAATTGCTTCGACTTAAAGGGATCTTTAGAACCGATAGCTACCATTCTTAATTTAATATACTAAATTTGAGTGATTCAATCTTAAAACATGGCACTGCCAAAAAACTACCAGAGTTGCTAATAGGCCCAAAGTGAAGATGCAAAGAAAAGTCAAAGTACAATGATTTAAATAGTCAATCATTTAGTCAATGCAGCATATAGTGTTGTGTACCTTAACTCTTCATCCAAGTATGTTATTTCCAGTTGACCACGGCCACTTCCACGAGCTTTTATAGGTATCTGCAAATCAACACAAATGTTGTTAATTTATACAATTTCCAGCATTTTCTATTTTAAAGGCCCCATCTTTTTTCTTTTTCTTTTTTTAATATCAAGCAAACATGATACACAATTGTACCATTGTTTCTAACCGATGAATAACCAGACTGAATGATTATTATAGAAGTAACAAAGTTTCACCTACCAGACCGAACACTTTAAAAGCATCAAACTTGACAGCCACCCGTTTTGTATTAAGGGGAGCTAGATTAGCAGTAGCCTGCAGAAAACGATAATGATAAGATGTATTATGCAGATGCACTTTAATGGGAGCCCTTTAACACGTTCAACTTTAAGCTAGCATTTATGATTTGACCAAATCGAGACAAAACATGACCCGGATTGGGTTAACTGGACTCATGTTCACATCGTGCAGACAAGTTAGCCACATCCTGGTTCTCAATCTTTATGTGCTCCACAAATTTCTGCATTATTATTATAGCACAATAGTGTTATTGTTTATACAAAATTTGGATATCATGTAAATTTTGACGTAGAAACTAAGTAGGATATATGAATACATCATCTGCACCTTATTGTTAAAATTCCACCGACCATTCTGCGGAAAGAGGTCTATTCCATTGTCCGTTTTCAACTATAATAATATTAAACCCGATACTAGGAATAAACGAAACATAAATATTAATAAACTAAATAAAATAAAACCAGAAAATAGAAGTACCCTCGGGGCTTGTAGAGCACGACCGTCAATTTGTGTAAAATTGCTACTTATTGAGATACCATGGGACTTCACTGAAGGCTCATAATCATAGTTGTTGAGCTTCAATGCCTTTAAAATTACATAACAGTATTTATTTTGTTTTAAATATAAATAAGAAATATAAATTTCAAGAAAACCTACATCACTCACAGCCCGGGTTTTGAGTGATGTAGGTTTTCTTGAAATTTATATTTCACATTTATATTTAAAACAAATGTAATTGGGTAATTTTATTGGCATTGAAGCTCAACGCCTATGGTGTTGAGCCTTTGTTGAGGTCACGTGGTATGTCAATAAGTAGCAATTTCACACAAGTTGACAACCATATTCTACAAGTCACAGGGGTACTTCTATTTTATAGTTTTACTTTAGTTAGTTTATTAATATTTATGTTCCGGTTATTCTTATTAGCGGGTTTAATTTTATTACGGTTGAAAGTGGGCAATGGTCCAATGGAGAAGATGTCTTTCCATGGAATGGAAGTGCAATCTTAACAATAAGGTACATATGATGTATTTATATTTCCTTCTTTCTTTTTACATCAAAATCTACATGATATCCACATTTTTCTATTAGCAATATCATTGTTGTGGTATGATAATGTAGAAATTTGTAAAGCCCATAAGATCGCGAATTGGGATGTTACTACATTTTATAAACGGGCCAAAACTGCTGCCTTCAGCTAGTAAAGTTCTTGTTAGGAGCCCTCGAGGACCAAGTTAATGGGACTCACGTCCACATCTTTGCTTCTTCTCACAACATATAAACGTTAACACGGAACCCAAAAAATGAAATTTGCCAACAATCCACAAATCCACACGCTTCACCAATTACAATTAAGGATAGCAATATACTACCTTGGTACCAGCATAAGCAATGACTTGCATTTGTGATGTCCTATATAAGTGCAATGTTCCTCAACTAGATTAAGCCAAAATTACCTATTTACCCGCTATCATCTTAGTGGATTACCAAAGAATGTTGACTTTAGTCAACAAACTTCTTCCTTTGTCATGATTAAAAGGAATTCACGACAAATGCTGCTAGATTAACCATTGCAAACTTTTGAGGAAATAGGGAGAAATACCTGGTTAAAGAATGGCCAAGTTTCCATATTCTGAGCTCTAAGAGTGTCCACATTAATTGCCTGGTAAATCTTTCCATTTGCTCGTAAAATTTTAGGTCTCTACAAAGAACAATAAGAAGATAAATAAAATTACTGAGAGTGGTCAGCGCTTGAGTCCCTCTAGTAGAGGTTGTGTTTGCGTTGTCCCATTGTTTAGCACAATATTAATGGGGTCTTGTGAGTGAGTATTCTTGTAACAGGTTCACATGGTCAAAAACAAGAAATAACAGTGTAACGTAACAAAATCATGCAAATTTTGAAAACAATTAGTCAATCCATTCACCAGTTCACCACTGGCATTTTCAAAAGGTTCAAAGTTAAAAAGAGATGTTAAACATGCGACCTTTGTTTGCAGGATCGATTGAGATGTTGTGTACAGAAGCTCCCATTTTCCATTCAACAAGTCGGATTTAAGTGGCTCCTTTATCTTATTCACTGCTTCAAGTTTACGCGCAATCTGAACATCAACAACTTCAACCATCATCAACAAGATTAAAACAATTTCCCAAGTTTAGTCCATCCCCTGCTTTGTCATCTTGATGTTGTTATGGGTCCATCTTGTTTATCTCAAGTGGGACCCACAAACTACACTAGGCTAAAAAATCATAATAAAAAGTGTAAATGTTTCTACACTGAAAATTCAAGTTATCATATCAATTTGCCATTTTCTTTTCTAGCAAAGCTTCAATCCCATGATTACCTCTTTGCACAACAATTGAAACCATTTGAGGCGAGTTTACCTGTCGGGTTCGGGTTCTTTTGTCAACCAAACCTACCCATTTAAACATAGACTGATGATGATTACCCTATCAATTCCACATTATAATTCACACTCCAAGTTCCAGTTTTTATAACAATAACAAAAAACCAACACAAGATAAACCAAACCCATTTCATTTCAACAATATTATCACATAATCCAAACCTGATCAACACGATCTTGCTGCTCAGGGGTAGCATCTGCACCTCGATCAAGTGGAGCTATGATCTGAAGCAGCTCCTGCTTAAGGCTCTCAAGATCTTCAGTTTTTGTCTGAAACAACTGCATGAAAGAGACCCTTGATCGACATGTTCTTGTGTTGTTCTGGGTTGGGGAGATTAATGGGTTGTTGAAGGAAAAGAATGGTGTTGTGGGTCGTGAGTGAATTGAAGTGTGTGTGATGGGTGATGATGATGGAAGGATATTGTTGATTGAATAAAGAGAATGGTGATGATGATGAAGGCAGTTTGTTATTGTTAATGGTGGATGAGGCGAGATCATGTGAACCATTTTTAGTGTGTGTGTGTGGTTGAACTTGAACTGGTTGTGCTTTATTTAGCGGCAATTTTGACCACCAACGGTTTAGAATACACGGTGCGGTGGCATTGACCGAAATGTGGCATTTATCTTGTCCAAGGTGAAATTCCCCCAAAATAAAAAAAAAAGGTGGTGATGGTGTGAGAGATGGCTGGGTGGCCTCCATATCACACTCGTGTATAATTTACTTTAAACAAGAGATAAGTTAGGTTTAGTACTCGCGCTACTGCAAGTTATAATCATTCACTTACACTTGTGACTTAAACCGATCCCTCGGGAATAATAAAAGAAATAGTGGTGAGATTTGATAGTACACAAACATAAGAAGATTTAAGTGGTTCGGTCGTGTAGAGACCTACGTCCATTAGGAAAAGAGAAATTCTTTATATGTTAATCTGGTTACAAGTATAGAGGGATGTTAAGAATATTATTAGTTTGTGCTAACATTCGATCCCTACAAAGGAGGGGTAGCCTCCTTTTATAGGGAGGGTATGGGCAAGACATCACGACCCTTCATCGTGACAATGGGCTTAGGCCCAAGTTATGGGCTTGCTTGCCTCCGGCCCACAAAGTGGGTAAAAGGTCACATGACAATTAATGCTGATGTGAGAGAAGGTATGTATCGCCCTGACGTAATTCCACGTGGCGTAATTTGATTGGACGCAGACGGCGCTTCCTCGAACACAACATGGTTGACTGACCGGAGGCGTCTGACGTGACATCCGGGCAGCAGGTGCACATACTTGTACAGTGCTCTGAACGGGTATTGTACACTGTAGCATGGTGGAAGTATGCAAGCAGTCGCATCACGATTCATTGTCAGGGGTTGTTGGACCACCCATGCACGTGTTGTGTTCTGATTGGCGCAACATGTGGCTTGCACCTAACCATATCTTCCTTATTCTACATCATCGTACTAGAGGACGATGTTATGTGATTATCCCGCGCGTTAGTTCACGCGCTAAATTCCTTTATACTGATGACGTCAGCCTCTAACACGATACTCCGCGGGTGTTGGTAGCTCGCGTAGGATTTGAGCCGCGATCACCAGGTAGTTGGCGTTTTTATGCGAAAAAGGTTGTACACCGCGGACAAGTCTTATCCGCGCTGATCCTGTTGTTGGTTGTTTTGTGGGATAAGGTTGTGATCCGCGCCAGAAATAGGGACCCTATCCCTTCAATTATCTTTTTTTCATTTTGTTTTAAATTAATATTTAAAGTAATTAAATAAACATAGCATTATATTAATAAAACATAACATGGACTACAAATGAAAACATTACATAAAAATTAACCTAATTTAAATATAAGTAAACATAACTAAAAAACCTAATATAGTGTCGGCCTAATCATTTGCCACGCCGATATGTGGGGAAATTCACCACCGTACCAAATTCGTACGCGATTTGTGTGTGTGCAATGGCCTCGTGTTTGGGGGTATTGGCGGGTAGTTGTTGCAAGGTGGTTCGGTAGTGACCCTGGAATTGTTGGCACTCATAGCGGTCCATTTGCGGTTGAGGAAATTAGTGGTTCGGTTTGAACGACCGACTAAGCCCTTGAATTCTCATATGATGTGTGGCCAAATCGCCCCTTAGACATTTACGATTGTCAAACAGTCCCCTTCAAGACCCAATCAAAACCGTTCACTTCACTGATAGTAATTCCCCAAGCCGTCCATTAAAAGTGTTTGGGGTGTGTGAAGAGTGCCCTACCTACCTACCTACTAAAAAAATAAAAACATGTGTTTGCCCGCAAACAAAGATGAAGGTCCAAGTGTTGTATGGTTTTTCAATTTTGTTATGGTTTAAAAACTGGACCCTAAAGTGGCATATGAAATCAGATTGTGTGACTAATAATAGGGAAGCAAAGTAAGTGCATGTTTGGCTCTCTTTCTCCTTATTTCCTTATCTCCTTCTTCTACCTCCTTATCTCCTTAATCAAAAAGTTACAAATTCTTACTTATAACTTATCTCCTTTTCAACCCACAAAAACCTCATTTTCAACCCATTACCCAAACAAACTTATCTCCTTATTAACTTTTTGATTAAGTCAATAAGTTATAAGGAAGCAAAATAAGGAGAGCCAAACATGGCCTTAAAAGATCCAAAACAGACAAGTTTCGGTGACCCGACCCGATCCGATATACAATAGAAGCCATTGAACGACTGCCACCGTCAGACTGCCTTGTGCCCTTCACCGCCGCTGCCGCCATCATTCACCAGAAATTACTTTTACATTGGGGTATGTTGATCTTTGATGCCATTTATTTACAAAGAGAAATCTTCTGCAGCTTTTCAAATGTTTAATTTTGTGCTTAAGTCTTCAATTGAACTATTTTAGGAATAAGATTTATATTTAAGTTATCTATAATTGGGCATTGAAGATATTTTATTTATTGCAAGGTAATGGATTTTTGGTTGGTTGGTCTTAAGGCTGAATTATTGCATTACCCTTTTATCACACTATTCCAGATCAGTTTTAGATCTTCCAGACCACTTTTATGGCTGTGTCTATCAGGGTGCCTATGTCTGCTCCTTGTGCACCTTCGACTACTATGCCTGGATCCCCCGTGTCTAAGTTATTTCGATATTCCGTATATTATAGTAATGTATTTCAATACATAACACCAATTAACTTTCAACTAGACACACTTAAATTGCTACTTCATCTCCATTATTTTCATTTCGAGTTCAATGAAGCATCATTTCTTTTATGGAAACATCAGTATCCACAAGAATTTTGATGTAGGAACGTAACTGGTTTGATGGTTTGAAGTCGATATCTTTCTCTTGTTTCGAATGTTAAAGCCAGGGTAGTATTTACAGTCAGTCAATCTGTCAGTTAGCAGTTAATTCAGTTTGTGAACCAAAAATGAATCTGCTTCAATTGGTAGAGGATTTATCATGTGCTACAATATAATTGCTGATTGTATATATTTTTTTCTTGGCAGCTTAGAGTAATGGAAGTTCTGAATTTTCGCTCCCTTATCATCTTCTCTGCCTTCCTACGTGTCTTGTTAATTGTCTATGGAGAATGGCAAGATACTCATATGGAGGTTAGGTACACAGATGTTGATTATCTTGTTTTCTCTGATGCTGCCGCTTTAGTAGTTGCTGGAAAATCCCCTTACAAAAGATCCACATACCGTTACTCTCCTTTGATCGCTTTTATTCTCACACCAAACTCGTTTATTCATCGATCATGGGGAAAGTTTCTCTTTTCTGCTTCAGGTAAACATTTTATTTTAAAAACGATGCATAATTTCATGGGAAAAGAGCATATATTGTGCCCATAAAAATAATGTGAATGAACTGAAGGGGGCAAAAGTTGCTTCAAGTTTATGTACTAAGTGCTTAAAATATCCTAAATTGTTTTATTCTGTCTCGTGCTTAATATTATCTTCAACATGCAGATTTACTCGTGGGATACTTTATCCGCACAATTCTGAAGCTTCGTGGAGTGCCTGAGAATCTAAGCATATACTCTGTAATTGTATGGCTTTTCAATCCGTTTACCTTCACCATTGGAACTCGAGGCAACTGTGAGCCCATTATTTGTGCCATCATCCTGTGGATTATTATTTGTCTCATGAGAGGTACAAGCTTTAATTCACATAAAAAAAATCTGTTTTGTAATAAGCTTCTGTTCATGTTTACTGTTTTGCCCATTAGTAATCATTTTTTAACTATGGTTTTGGTCTAAAAGTTTGCTTTATGTCATTCATGATAGGGGGCATTTTAGATATTTGATCATTATTCAAACTGATATCTAATCAAAACATGTTCCAAGTGAACTGTTAAATTTTAGATATCATACACGGTTTGTATGATATAAACACGAGTGCTAATAAATCTAATTTGTATTGAGAGAAAATCCAATAAACAGAGATACTACATTTTAGTTAGGGACATGAGGTCAGCCCGAAAGTAAAATTCTTGCATCATTTGATGATTTATTTCCTCCTATGATCTCGCTTTTGTAAACACTTTTGATGGGCTATTTGGTAATTACAATTGGCTGAACCAGTTAAATTGTATTTTCAATGTCACTAAAAATAGCAAAATACTTTACTGTTCTGTGCTACATACTTTTACACGTGTATGTGATATAATAATAAAGCCTTGGAAATAAGTTCATCCCATGCATGTATAATTGTATATAGCTAATTTGTTACTGAGGAAAGATGGTATGTAGTATGTACTAAGTAGTCGGTTAGAGGGGACAATTTCAAACCATTACATGGAAATGGGTCTGTTTGGGTTATATTTTATTTCTAATGGGTTAAATTAGTAATGTACATATAAAAGAAAAGGAAACAAGTCTCACTGTTTAAAAGCTGCCCGTAGTGTAAATGTACCCGACTCTTTACAACCTTCTAAATGGTTTAATTAAATATGTGGATGGATTATAATGTTAAGTGATATACTTTGTAATCGTATATAACACTTTAGCGTTTTATGAAATTGAAAGGAAGAAAAGAAAAAAAAGTGTTTGCGGGGTCTACAAACCGCCTCCAACCCAGTCATTTTGCCACTTAACAGTCGGTTACAAACTGTTAGTTTACAATTAGTCTATGCAAGATTTTGAGTGACTGCTCATAGAAGTTCTATTTCTTAATTTGGATTCTGTAATCATATTTAATATGTTTTGGTTTGTAGGTAATCTCTTTCAAGGGGCCGTTTGGTACGGGCTTGTTGTTCATATGAGAATCTATCCTATAATTTATGCTCTTCCTATTGTCCTAAGTCTTGATCCAAACCAGTTCCAACCCGGTAAAAAGCCCTCCATCGTAGATTGGAATTCAAGACAACGTAAATCAAATGAAACTTCAGGCCGCGCCCACTTTTTTGATCTAAAACGATTCTGGGTTTTCTTTGAAAGCATCTTTACAAGGTCAAGAATCTTGTTTGGACTAATATCAGGAACCGTGTTCTTCTTTTTCACTGGAATATTCTTCTATCTATATGAATGGGAGTTCTTGCACGAGGCCTTGTTATACCACTTAACTCGCACAGATCCCAGACATAATTTTTCTATCTACTTTTATCACATTTATCTCAATTATGAACGGGAATTTGCAGTATTGGAAAAACTCATCTCATTTCTACCTCAGTTAATAGTTCAGATTGTTCTAGTATTCCGTTTTGCACAAGATTTTCCTTTTTGTTTCTTTGTTCAGACGGTGGCATTTGTTGCATTTAACAAGGTTCGTTGTACCATGTCTCCTTTTGCAAATATTATACTTAAAAGAGGCTAGGTTTTAAGTGCTCCTAGAGTCCTAGGCGCGTGGCAGTCAGGTGACCAATGTAGCGCTTTTGACTGCTTGAGGTGACATTCATACATGAGATGCGCATGAGGCACAGATCAAAATTGTGTTAGACATGCGCCTCTTGTACATGGGCAGATTTTTTGCACTGAGAGGTTGTACATATAGCTTTTAAGGTTGTACGTAGAGCTTATATAATTAAATTGTAAAAAGGTTATACATATCTAAATTTTGAATATGTGATGACAGAGTAGAAACCTATTAGAAATATAAAAAGGATTATATAAATGCCTTGTGCTTCGCTTACTTGATGTCGTGATTTGTGCGTCTTTGCTTGTCGCCTCGCGGCTTAGCTCTCTAGGGACCCTATAACCTATTGCCTCACACATTTTAAAACAAAGTTAAGGGGGTGTTTAGATTTGCTTTTAGAAACTTATTATTGCAACTAAACACCCCTAAACCTTGTAAATATATTCTTGTATTGACATAAAGATATGCCATATTTTACAGGTGATAACAGCTCAGTACTTTGTATGGTTTTTCTGTCTTTTGCACTAATACTACCATGGAGCAAAATGAAGCTAAAATGGGAAGGTATTTTCTGCATTTTGGTGTGGATTGGAGCTCAAACTCATTGGCTGTTTTGGGGTTATATGCTTGAATTCAAAGGCAAACAAGTGTTCTTACAACTTTGGGCTGCAAGTTTATTGTTCTTTGCTGCTAATATATATGTGATGATCACCATCATCCTCAGACACACATATTCTCCGGTTTTTAAACGTCTAGTCACTTCACATGCAAAGAAAACCAAGTGAGTACAACCTGAAGATGACTGCGCTTATGCACTTTGACCAATCGCCCCATGGTTTGATCATTTTTGGGTCTGATGTTTGTTGTGCTACATGTGACTCAACATCTCAGATGAACTTTAGGAGGTTTAATCCTTTCCTCAAGCCGATTTCATTAATATTAACTGAACAATGGACCCTAATTCATTTATTAGTTACTATTTTCTGATCAAATATTATTTACTATTTATAATTTTGTGATCTCGCAAAAAAATTGGGGCTCGGATTTCATCAAACAACACGCAGACTATAAACCATGGTGACCCAAGCTTCACAGTCAGATCTACCTCGTTGAAGGATATCGCTAGACCCCATGGCAATTTGGTATGCTGGCCAGCTCATGTAAATGCACAACTGAGAATGAACCAAGATGATGGATTGCCACTTGATTTTTTTATTTATCTGTTAAATACTGTTTGTTTTTGTATGTAACTTCGCAAATCAAAACAAAAGGTAATCGAACCGATCAAGATATAGAGTTGGTGGATCATAATTTGATGACATGATTCTTGTTGCTTCCTTCATGTGTAACTTGAATGTTCTTTTTATTTATTTTATCTTGTTTGTTGAAAAGTTGATTATCTTGATATTGTAAATCTGTAATCTATACAATTTTTTATCCAAAAGTTACTTCTTATGGTTATCTTTATAATCCTTTTTTATCGTATGAACAAAATTAACAAACGAACACGAATGTTCCCTTAACAAATGAACACAAACAAAAAATTCCGTTCGGTAAGTGTTCGTGAACAAATAATTTCCTTAACAAACGAACACGAACAAGGCCTTGTTCGTGTTCATTCGGTTCGTTTGCAGCCCTAATCGGGAGTGGAGGGGGGAGAGGGACATGATGTGTCATGTGGCACATGTGAGGACCATTTTTTAAGGGTGAAAATTGTGGAGAGTGGAATGGAGGGAAAGGAGAGGAGGGGAGAAGAGAATAATATTATTGTGTTAGATTTAAAAAAAATAATAATAAAAATTGGCCAATCAAAACCCTCTACACCTCTTGACCCCCACCCCACGCCAGTCAAGCCCTCCTCGCCCAAGGGCCACGCCAGGTCCCCCCTCCACTCTAAAGGGAGAGTTTGCAAAAAAAAAAAAAAAATTGATAGCAGAAATTATTAAATTGAATTTAAATAATTAGACCTTAGGTATGTATGTGGAAGTCTATGACCTTTCACTGACAAATCAAAAACACCATCATTTAGACCATGTGTAGTGGGGCGTCAATTGGAGCATTAATCCACCCATAGCACCCCAAACACCACTACGGGGGTGCTATGGGGCGCTAAAAATCCCCAAAAATTCCAAAATGTGTGTTTAGCGCTAAGATGATAACGCCCTTTTTCTTTGGTGTGCACCTTCTTGCAGCCAATAAACTTAAAGGAGGGGGGCGCTATGTGTAGTTCCCACTACACAAGGTCTTAAAGTAATCATGCTATCCCTTCTCGGTTTCCAAGGTGTAGTCAGTATTGTATATTATAGTATAATGATATCTAGTTTCAAAGAAATGATGTGATTACATCCTACTTAAAAATTATAGTTGTATATATTATAACTATGTACTCTTTTCATAATATTTTTTTACCTTTATATAAAAGAATACTTACTGAAATTTGTTGATGGCAACAAAAGCATACCTCTTTATAGTATTTTTTTACCTTCATCCTATTATATCTTTGTTAATGTTTTAGTATATTTTTTTCTTAATCGAAACAAAACAAACCATGCATTTTCTCCTGAATCCATTTTCAAAACTTGTATGGCGGCCATGGAGCAAACTTGATAGCTGAAAACTTTCTATTATCTCAGGTCACTCACTATCGCCGCAATACGAAGCCACTGCCCACCGTCCCTGTAACACCACCATCGACAGCCACTAAACCAGATCCAACTTTCTACTAACATTCATTCTTCGTTGGATAATTCCATTTGGTTCGGTTTCGGCTTTTTTACGGGCCGGGTCTCTTTTTTTTCGGGTCAACCCGGTTTCTGCTCACCCACCACTTTAAATGGTCACAGGTGCGTACGTCTAGCTTTTTTCTTCGACAGCGACAACACAACCAAGAATCTCTCTTTTTCTTCTGATCTTTGACAGCGACTACACTACCTATCCTACTACCTTCCCCCTGTCTATAAAGGCCTTCCTCATTTAGTTGAAAACCTACATTGTGTGACTTACTCGACTTGATCTTTCTATTAATTCCCTTGCTTGGTGGTTATCTCTACTTTCTACATTCTGTAAGTCTTTTTTTTTCCTTTAACTTATGATGTAAAATGGAATGAGTTTATTTGTTGGCGTTGTTAATGACTGTTTGTTTGTTTTGATTTTTGTCTGTTTTTAAGTGTTAGTTAATTTTAAATGGCAAGAACATAACTTGATTAAGTTTAATTTAGATTATTAGGTTTTATATTAATCCGATCCGAATTGTATAAAGATAGATTCGGATTGTTAATTTAGACATATCTTAAATCTCAGTTTTTGTTTTTATAGTTGAACGCCCCTAAATCAATAACAAAAGTTTGGTTGTGTTAAGGTTGCTTGAATAATGAATTAGACCAACCCAGTTGCTATAATTTGGCCTACATAATTGAAAAAAATATAAATCCTAACCGAAGTTGTTTTGTAACCTAAATTTTGTTGTTCTTACTAATTTTAGTACAGAGATGCACTTTACAGTGAAGATGTACAACTTTTGAAGACACTCCATGCTACAAGTGGACTACACTCCATGTTACAAGTGGACTAGATTACTTTCATAAAAAAGGGTAAACACAAGTTACTTTTACTTTTTAATTGGTTATTGTGATTTGGTTTACTTAAAATGACATACAAGTAGCGTAGTAGTTTGTTCCGGTTGAGTTATTTTTTAGATGCTCCACATTCAAATAAACGGACATAAAATTTATGGGTCGGTTGAACGGTTTAGGTTGGGTTCCGGGTCCGTTTGGCGTTTTACCAAAAAAAAATTTCTAGCTTTTAGATCTAGGAATTTAAGTTTCACCTAATGTCCAAAGGCCTAAAACTAATTATCAATAAGAAAAGGGTGACGGATGTCGCGTTGACTGGTTCACACTATTCGCCTATTGACATTCCCTATCAAAGTGCTCGAAAATGAGACAATTGTAGCACTTCACATTGGATTTGTCAAAATTGCTTTGCCACCAACTAATTTTCTCCCTGTTTTGTCCATTTATCTCTTGGCTCTCCTAGAAATCATAGCCAAGTTCCACTACAATTTGGAAGTTTATACTAATTCAAGCTCAATCGACAATTTGAAAAGTTTGACCAAATATAAGGTAATACGAATAATAGGTCTTTAATTCGACAGATTTGGCGAACATTCTCGATTGATTATAGTCGAGTATAGAGAGGCGGTTGTTTATGAATGGGAACATACCAAAATTACCATCGAACACGTGTGAATTGCACGATTGGAATCGGTTGACTATTTATTGTTGACCAAGGATCAATGGCGCAAACAGTATAATAACAATTCGATTTGGATAATATTCAACATATGGTCTCAGCCCAGTTGGTCTAGTGTTTGTGAGTTAAGGGTAATCCGGCCCCGTTCGACCCTTGCAAGGACTGGTTTTTGATAGTTTTTTTTTTGTTATTATTTGACCTTATAAACTATATAATCTAGAGTATAAAATGTCAAGTTATCATATGAATATCATTTTATAGATAAGAGATGATTAAATGGATAAGGTTTATAATTATAATCTATAAACCATAGAATAAAAATGTTACTACTACTATTATTATTATTATTATTATTATTATTATTATTATTATTATTATTATTATTATTATGAGATAATAAAGATTGAATAAACTTGGGAATTTTTTTTATTAATTCAATATTCATGAAAAAATAACAATGTTACAGCTAACTCTTGTATCGGGTGTTTCAAAGCCACCAAAGCTGTTAACGGAACATGATCTTTTGGATTGTATGGACACAGTGAATTGTTGGGTGCTATTGTTTAGTTATTTTTATCAAATGCTTTAATAGTTTTTTCATCAAGTAGTAAAGTCTATTTTTTTAAATCTTATAGCCTAGAATTGGGACAGATGCTACAATGCATCATTATATCAACAAGTTGGAAGAGAGGTCCTATATTACTTATTATTATTATTCATTTTAACTATAAATGGGCGGCTCGGACAAGGTTTAGCATTAGTGATGGGATGGATATCAACAAATGGGGTAAGAATGTATACTCGACAATAATCTTTTTACAACTTGATTGTTTTTTTAATACTTTTGCTTATGTTATTAGCTTGATAATAATTACAATTTGAGTTGTGAGCCTTGGAAGCCATCACTTCACCAAGAGATGAAGAAGGATTTCAAAGCAGTTGGTTCAACGGAAAAAAATAAAACAAAATGTTTTGAAGAAAATGGAGGCTTGCTTCTTGGAGAGGCCAACTTATCCTATGGCTGGACAATGACAGAGAAGGGGAAAACATTGCGTATCAGGTCGAACAGATTTGTAAAACAACGGATAAGAATCTCAAGATTTTCAAGGCTCGTTTATCCTCAATTACCAACCAGTATACATCCCATTACATTTTGTAGGCGTAACAAAAATAATTCTATAAATTCTAATTTATAAATGCGGACGTTTGTTTGGTCGTACATCTGCATCATTATTTTATGACATGTGTGCTTAAGAACCTGAAACAATCGCCACTAAAGTTACTAACCATGAAAGGATTTTATATTCTCGACTTCCTTTAACCATAGTTGAACTTGAGAAACAGACATCAATATATTTGAAGATGAGTCCCGAAACAACGGAGGTGAGTTTCATCCTTTAACTGACTTTGTTTTTTTTTTTTGGTTTAAATTATAAGATTAATCCATTTTTCAAGTGTTTTTATTGTTTCTATTTGTAGATAGCAAACACATTTTATCGGTCTGGGTATATCAGTTATCCACGTATAGTGACTAATGTGTTTTCTGCAAAGATCAATTTAGAAGTAGGTATTTATCTTTTAAACTAAAATTATGAATCAATGAATTTCATATCCGATATCCTATCAAGCTTTTCCAAAATACCACCCACCTTACCAGGTTTTAGATTTCATGTAAAATGAAAACCACTACAAACTTACAAAGAAATATTATATATAATATTAATCTGTGTGACACACTCCTTGACCTCCATAGCAACTTCCCACAATAACGGCACTTTTCTCACTAGGCTAAAAAAAAGCATTAAAGCCCCCAAAGGTCTAGGTATTGCTTTCCACACTAGAACAATGATACACCAAAATATTTCGCATCCACAACCAGAGGGTCCCAACCAGTCAATTATTTTCTTCCATCTACACTTATCAGTATTAGACACCCACATTAATCTTATTACACACAAATTGAAACTTCTTAGGCTTAAACCCGTTTTGACCAACACACTCAAACTCACTTTGTGCTCCGTTAGTACCCTCCTCACTTGATTCTATTGTTCCTCCATAATCAAACCCCCCCCCAACATTCTAATCTGAAAACTTGATATTTATATGAAGTATTTGAACCAGGACGACCATTAAGTCCATAATCACCTTTAATAATTTCCACATAAAATTGATTGTGTTTTGGATGGTTGCAGGAACTTATTGAAGAACAAACGGGGCATGAAAATGGGGTAGTTATGCTAGTAATCTTATGAGTTTCAAATCATGGAAGGTTGCAGATGATGACCATAGCGATGGGGCACATTAAACTATAAACTTTTAAGTTTTATTTCCCTACCTGAATAACAGATTTAGTTGTTGCCTTAAAGTAGAATGAAAAGGGATCATCGTCGTTACAGTCGTTACAGTCGTAAGGATTTTACCCGAGGATTAGAGGTTTCAATTTGCTTGAAATTAATCTCGAACACATGTACAGTGCCTGAGAGTATTTTAGCGATAGACTTGGCAGCCAATGGATTCTCAGCAACATTTAAAATTTTATTTAGTGATGAACACCCTGTATCATCTTCCCGTTTGTGAGTATGATTTCGTGATTCTGAAGTGAGTGGATAAGTAATCTAAGGACTGAAATGAGGCATGTTAGTGACTGGGTAGGATCTGTAGAAATCATGTTGGAGTCTCTACAAAAAAATGCTCCAAAATATGTCTAACAAGTTGGAGTTGCTACAATCACCATCGCCAACAACTACAACACCAACTGCAGCCATCTCATCGCCATCGCCAACAGCTACAATGCCAACTGTAGCCATCACTACTTTAATTGATGATGAGTAATGTTTAATGTGTTGAGATAAGTATTTGAGAGCATTTGTTTTGTTTGCTAGATGCATGTTTGGTTTTATTTAACATCTATTGCCTAGTTTAAAATTCAATTTATCACAAATTAGTCTTGTAATTAACTGTCACGCATCTATTGCTCAACCCCTTTTTTGAGCATCTTTAGCGCATCTTATGCTTTAGGGCACGAATGACTAGCACACTAATTATGGGGCCAATTCACCTTATAAATCAACTCATTAGACAACATTATTTAACAAAAAAAAAAAAAAAAAACACAAGTAATAGCTATTGGCCAAACACCAATAAACTAACAATTAATATATGAATATGTTCCATCTAACATTTGGTTGGTTCTCCATATTAATGTGACTTGTCTATGTCTATATTTGAATATAAAGTTAAGTGTCTATATTATTTGATGTGGTTGTGACCATCTATAATTTTTTATTAGTGGTTGTGAGTGAGAAAGAGATAAAAGGATAAAACATGCCGGGCTTCAGCTCCGCGCACCTGCTGACACCTTTCAAAGCATTTCATACTGTGCGCTTTAGTTTTCGAATGTCTCGTTCAGTGTCACGAGTCTATAAGCCTTTCTTATTTCAGTGCTTCATTTCGTGAAGTGTCCTGCCTTCCCTTAGTTTATTTGATTCGTAACATTCATTTCGTTTTAAACCCATTTGACCAGTTTGAGATAAAACAAAACCCAAATCATCTCATTCATAAATTAACGGGTTGAAATGACAACCCTATGTTCCCATGGAAGCGTTCAATTACTTGCTTTTTACCCAAAATTAACCTTACAGGCTTACATGTAACAATATATTGTTTGGTGTTCCTTTAGTATGAGTAAAGGACATGGAATGGAGGATATTATTGTCACCTTGATTTAACATTCAGCTTGTCACTTTGTTATTGTTATAGTATTTCCATTAAACAGTGATAACCTACTTTAACATCGTATCAACCAACTACTTACATTACATCCTGTGACCTGCTCAACATTTCCTGTTTTGTACTTTTATTATCCCATTTTAGTAATTATTTTTGGTTTGACGGGCTTCGGTAATTCCAATTGGTTGAACTGGTTAACTTGAATGTCCTTTTATCTTGTTTGTTTAAAGTTGATAATCTTGCTATTGTAAATCTGAAATCTATACAATTTTTTATCCAAAAATTTCCTTCTTATGCTTATCTTTATAGTTTTAGGTTCTTGTACAAAGGCAAAAATGTGTGAGAAGGGTGAGAAGACTTCTGGTTGCGACACGTGACATAGGGTCTTTGGGCAATGTAGTAATTTTGACATATTTATTAAATAAAGATTAAAATGATTAACTATGGTAAGAGAGGTGATATAGCATAAAAATAGGTAAAGAGAGAGAGAGACAGGAGAAAGAGAGAGAGAATACAGGCACCTCATCACCATCGCCGTCGCAGTGGCTCCGGTCACCGTCGTCGAGCATAGTGTTTAACAATCAATATGTGATGTTTTATGTTTAAGGTAGATTTTTAGTTAGTTTTTACACAACGTTTGGTGTTTTATTATATTCTTTGTAAAGGGTGTTAATTTACAAGGTGTTTTACCATTTTAGAAAGAGTTTAATTGCCAAAATGGCCCCTGTGGTTTGGCCCAAATTGCCACTTTGGTCACTTTTTTGAATTTTTTTGCCAAAACCACACCTCACAGATCGAAAATTGCCAAAAATGGTCCATATTTAACTGAGATTTGAAAGTCAGTTAAGTCTCAGGGGGCAATTTCGTCCTTTCATCTGTAAACGTTTTAAAACCCCTTTTAACCCATCTGAACTTCATCTTCTCCAACAACCCTTCAAACTTCAAAGCATACTAACCCTCTTGATGCCACCACACCCTTTTGTCTTATAAAAACAACACACACATACTTCTGTGTGTTTTTTCATTTCATAAACACACACACATACATATGTTGAGAGAAAGAGAGACAGCTAGAGAGAGAGAAGAGGAGGAGCCGAAGAGGCTCTGCACCACCTCCGGCGGTGCTCCG
>JAUTDX010005711.1:0-46198 GCA_030844895.1 Ambrosia x helenae
GGCGTTGTTCTAAACAGCCAACATAATCAACATCAACATATTTCAATAAACAATAGTATAAATATAATAAATGGCTGACTGTACGAAGTAAACATGTATAAGATCATAAGATTTAAAAAGTATTACTTGAACATAAATGGATATCAATTTCGCTGTGTTTAATTAGTACAACAATGTTAGAACCGAAGTTTTGAGAGAGATCCAACACTAACAGTGTCATAAGAAAAAAATAATCGCATGATGAAGAGGACAATTAGTGGTGCAAACAAGCCGAGCCAAGTCTGCCATGCTCAAGCTCAACATGGTTCAAGCTTTGTTGCTAAAGCTCGAACTCGGCTCGTTTATTGTTTAATGTATAATAATTATTAATTATAATTATTGTTTATTTTATTTTTTCATAATTTTAATTATAGATAGCTATTATTATTTGAATATATATTTGATATATTAATTAAAATTATATAAATAGTGGGTTCATTAGGCTCGTGAGCTGGCTCAAGCAGATAAGTGAAGCTTGGACTTGTTTCTAACAAACTTATTTTTAGGCTTGAGCTCGATTAAGCTCAATTCGTTTCGAGCTTTTTTCCCTAGGACAATGCAACTCAAGTATAAGACTATGAAGCCAACATGTTTATCCACTGCATTAGCCGAGTTACAAAATAGAACCACAGAATATAAAAGAATACAAGATCACAGCCAACGATTCTCTTTATTGATCAACTAACCTACGACTATAGCTAACAAACAATTAAATCGAATTACAAGAACTAAAATGGAAGACCTAATTGAACGAGTTGATTCCCTTTCCCCTCCGCCCTTTATAACAAGTTGTTGACATTGATGCAGTTGTTGTCCATGCTAACATGCCACAGTCATAACAAATATATGTTCTAGAGCATTGAAGTGTGACTTTTGATGTGTGGGTGTGTATATATATAAGAGAGGGATAATGTGAAAACTTTAAAGTTGATTGAGATTGAGGAAAACTACTATGTCAATTATCAATCAAAAGTTTTTTTTTTAACTTTTTATATGTTACTAATATTTATGGAAATTATAGATGTCAGTATATCACCTACATATAAAATATTTTGAAGGTAAAATAGTTGCTATAGGGATGCACCAACAAATGCTTGATTGCTTGGATAAAGCGAGGGATCATAGTTGGTTTAATACTTTAATGTTTAATTTTGACACAACTGGTGCATGGCTTCTAGCCGGACATTTTGACACAAAACAACTCAGGTGAAGCAAAGAAAAATAGATAAAATTACAATTTTTGTCCTTTATAAACACCAAAACTATGGACTGGGTCCTTTAAAACTTTTAGTTTCAGTCTTTATCCTTTATATGAAAAGTTGTCACGATTTTTGTCCTTTACACTTGACCGTTAGTATAATCAGTTAAGTCATCCCACATGCAATGCATGTGAGGGTATAAACGTAATTTCATCCCCCATTTTAATCCCTTATAAAATCTGATTTATTACTTCCATTTCCCTCAAATCAATCAAAAAACCCTAAAAAAATCGATCCTATCTCTTAACCTTCACTCTCCTCTTCTCTCTCTCTCTCTCTCACACACACAATTATCTCTATGAGACAGCAGACTTTAGGTGAGATGACGCTCGAGGAGTTTTTGGTTAAAGCTGTAGTTGTAAGGGAAGAGACTCAAGTAGCGAATAATTTGAATGATAACGGGTTGTTCACTAACTTGACGAATTCCCAAAACAATGCTAGTTTTGGCGCTATAGGATTTCAGCAGGGTGCGAGTAGAAATGCAGTAGGGAATGTTAATAATAACAGTAACCAGATTGCATTTCAGTCGTCGAATCTACCAGTGAATGTTAACGGAGTTAGATCTACACAGAATCAGCTGTTTCTGAAGCAAACTAATATTACGTATGGGTAGGTGAAGTTCCAGCAGAATATGAGACAGAGATAACTGTGTGTGTGTGTGTGTGTGTGAGGGATAGAAGATGAGAGTGAAGGTTAAGAGATAGGATCGATTGTTTTAGGGTTTTTGATTGATTTGGGGGTAAAATTTGGGGGAGATGGAAGTAATAAATCAGATTTTATAAGAGATTAAAATGGGGGGGGTGAAATTACGTTCATAACCCTCACATGCATTGCATGTGGGGTGACTTAACTGATTATACTAACTGGGTTAAGTGTAAAGGACAAAAATCATGGCAACTTTTCATATAAAGGATAAAGACTGAAACTAAAAGTTTTAAAGGACCCAGTCCATAGTTTTGATGTTTATAAAGGACAAAAATTGTAATTTTCTCAGAAAAATATAAGAATAATATAATCCACGTGAAGCAAAAAAGAAAAAAAAAGGCCGCCTTATGAAAAATATTATTATTATTATATATATATTTTTTTTTTTGAGAATTGAACTTCATTAAAACCAACCAAAACCGGGCGACTATCTCCAAGACGGAGAAAGACGCCAAAAACCAAGAAAATACAAAACAAAACAATTACGTTACATCAAATAAACACCAACGATGCCAATTCACTACCCCCCCCCCCCCTTAAACCTATGCTTGTACCAAAGAAACCCCAAAGACTTGATCTCCGCCACCATTCCCACCACGTTAGAGTCTTTACTATTGAAGACCTTCTCGTTCCTAGCTCTCCAAAGTCTCCAACATGTGATGATAATGATACCGTGAATAAGCATTTTCTTGACACCCGAAACACCACTATGCTCATGCAAGTTAACCAAATCCTTAACATGAAACACGAACGCCCTAGGAATGTTGCACAAGACGCAATCGCGTTCCACACCCCCATCGACGTAACACACCCGGTTAGAACATGCTCTATAGACTCCCCATACTCTTCGCACCAAACACACAATTGGTTATCAATAACAATGTTTCTACGCGCCAATGCCAACTTGGTTGGAAGACGATCCAAAAACGCACGCCACATAAAGATGTTGCACTTGGTTGGCACCCAAGAGCTCCAACAAAAATCGAACGACGGAACGTTAGCCGAAGACCCTCTTAACCACCACTTAACAGCAGCAACCTCGAAGCTTTTGTCAGACCCACTAGACCAAGTCCAATTATCCTCTCTACCATCCAATGATACCGTCTGCATCAAAACTTCCAGTGATAATTTCTCAGCCAACTCTTCTGCAGTGTACGGAGCTCTAGACCACTCCCAACAAATAATCCTGTTACCCCCTACGAACTTCAGCCGAGCAGAAATCAAAACCCGTTTGGACTTCTCTATAGCAAACAACGCAGGAAAGGTAATTCTGAGCGGATCTGTCCCCAACCACAAGTCTAGCCAAAATCTAATCTGCAGACCATTCCCAGGAATACCACGAATAACCCCATTCAAGCCGCTACCGTTTACCTTATGATTGTTCCAGAATGCGGCGCAGTTTTTCCACACACCCGAAAGGCGTTGTTACATGGCACAATACCCCAACTCCTAGACGACCCATGAATAGAAAAAACGACTCTTCTCCATAGCGCATTAGGGTCATTAAGAAACCTCCAAAGCCATTTGACTAACATAGCATTATTATTGATCTCAAGAGGCGTTATCCCCAATCCCCCGTCTTTAATACGTTTTAGTGACGTTCTCCCACGACACCCAACACATCTTTCGAACATCATCCGAACCACCCCATAAAAAGCGTCTCATCAAACCTTCAAGATCACCTATAACCTTCTTGGGATAATGGGCCATAAAGAATGTAAAATATTAATTGATAGATAAAAGATTGATGAATTTGACTTGTTATTATGAAAGTAGATGCCTACCAAATACGAGACAAATTGTTGATGTTACGCTTCATATTTTTCAAATCTATATTGAGCAAGAAAAACAACTCATTAACAACACTACTAGTTAATATGTAATTTGAATGTAAATAACGATGTCATCAATACACATACTATACTTTACATAAAATAAGATATTCTAGAGATATTAGTACATAGTATTATTAATAGTATAATAGTATTACTATGACATTTTAGCCAAATCTCACATCATTATATGTTGTCTACATAAGAGATAATGGGCCATAAAGAATGTCTAGTTTCAAATATCACCAACGTGTTTTAGGTGTTTTGTGGATAAGTGGTAATTGAGTTATAGTCATGTAACCAAAAACAAATCAATAAGTTTTCAATGGACGAACTATAAGATTGATTTATGTGAGAGTGCGGATGTTTCAATTATATACATTATACTTAGAGATACGAAAACATATAAATGACTTCATGTTAGTAAATCTTGTCATTCTCCTAGGCGTTTGGAAGCTATGGCCGGGGAGGAACGAAAAGGTATTCAATGACATCAACAGAGCTACACCATTTCTACCGAAGAAGTCAAAACAGAATCCTTCTGGTGGATGGTTAAATGGGCAAACATTCTAGATTTAGACTAGGCGAAGTGATGGGACTTTACTATTTTTGACAACGGTTAAACATCACAATATAGGGTATCGGGGAGAGGGGTGCATTTTTTTTTTTATTCATGTATGTTGGTTTCATATTTGGGGCTGTAGACGTTTGGCCCAGATAGCTACTTGCTAATTGAGCTGGGGTAATTTTGTGGTGTATGCTTTTATTTTGATGAATGAATAAAGTCCCGTTTGATTGTTAAAAAGAAAAATTAATTTTCAAGGAAAATTCAAAATTGTTAATGAATGTATGGTTACATTAAACACCTAGTTTAAATAACTTATTTTGGTGGCCATTAACTCTAAAACTAAATTAATCACATATGAAAGGGGAAGACTCACTTCTAAGACTATACGGTGTGGAGGTTGTGGAATTTGGGTGTAAAGCCTCAGGCCAGCCCATCATCTCATATCCAGCGTGGATCAAGATGTGGGGAAACACCTGACGATGACGTGGAGGGCTATGATTGGGCCCAGGATGTGGACTGTTTCACAGCGGTAAAAACAATTAATTCAAATTTACCTATTTATAGCTCGTTCTCCTCCATCGTTTTGTTTACTACTTATCAAACCGTTTTCTCCACCGTCTTCCACACACCCAAAATCCTTTGATTAACCATGACATGTTGAATCGAAGAGGAAGAGATTGCCCTAGTTACGGTATGGACGGAAATAAATAACAACCCACCACGTGGCTGAGGGTCGATTTAGCCACACGTCCTTCGGGAATTCAAGGACTTATCTCACTAAACCGCAAGTGGACCAATCTACGAAACAAGTGCCAACTTTTCGAGGTTATCTACTAAACAATCTTGCAACAAGTCCCCCCCCCCTAATACCCCTGAACATGAGGTCGTTGCACTCACAAAATCCGAGTAAGAATTTTGCGACGGTAGTGAGTTTCCTCACATATCGGCGTGGCAAATGATCTGGCCGACACCAGCTTAGGTTTTCTATTTTATTTTTATTATGTTTAAATTAGGTTAGGTTAATTTTAATGTAATGTTTTTATTTGTAGTTTATGTTATGTTTATTTGACACCGCGCATTTTCAGGTTGTTACTTTAACTCAACTATAATTAACTTGTGCATTCGTTCGTAGCATTTTACTTGACTAGGGTTAGTTAAATGAGTCACACGGTACACCGTTATAGGATAATAACTGCATAAATGGTAATTTGGAGAATTACCGGATCACGTACACCCCGAACGTTGGTGAAATAACAAAACAAATAATTGTGGAATAGTTCGTTTGATATTATTTACAATTATATGCTTATGTGAATTTATTTGTGAATTATTATATAATTACGTTTATTTAAACAAAACGCTTTACCGAACCCGTAACCGACACCCAAAGAACCGAGAAGGTATTTTGGGTCATAAAATATTGGGTTGATTATTTATGGTGTTAGTCTAGATGTATAAAGCCCAAATAATATGCAAAAAAGGGCCGTCGAGGGCGCGGAGGAAAAAGACCCAAACCCCCCGTGGGGCGCTGGGATGTCTGACCGAACTAAATCGTGATTTAGGTTATAAATACGATTTTAAATCGACTTTTTCATAATTACACTTGCAAAACTTGAAACCCTAGGCTCTATTACGAAAATACAACCCAAACACCTGCTTAGGCTCAATAACATCATTCGGGAAGCTTGGGAAGTGTTTGGATCCTTATTGTTAAATGTTTTAGGAATATTATCGAATCCTTTGTGTTTTAATCTTCTTACTTATGTTGTAAAACACTATAAACTCAGTTGTCCCGATCTAATGTGAACTTATAATAACATAAACATGAGTTTTAATGAGGATTAATAACATGTTTATATGATTTTATGATGATACTTTGCATGAAACTTGCATGTATGTGTTTATCTTTGATCTAGGGTTTATAGAAGTTATATTGCTTGATAAATCTTGCATGTTTGATCAGATACACATGTTAGGAGTCTTGTATTACGTGTGTATGATGATTCTTGATCTATCTTATGAGTTTAGGGTTTGTTATTATTATTTATTAACATGCATAAAAATGGACAGATTGTATGTTTCGACTTGTATGTCTTATAACATGGTCTTAAAGTATTTGTTTTGGTCGTTTCATGGTTGGGCATGTTATTTATGATCTTAGCTTTTCAGAATGTCTAAGTTTGTATGATTTGGATGTTTGATCTGCTTTTGTGAATTTATAAAACAAGATGTCAAATCGGATTTTCAGACAAGAAATTCGGGTCGACTTTAAAACATCATAACTCGAGTTTTATAAAGTGTTAGACCATGAAATTTGGTCAATAACTAAATACATGAGTTTTACAACTTTTCCAAGTGATCGGTATGGTATCGGTATTTAAGGTAAAATACCGATACCATACCGGTACCGTACCAATACCGAACCGATATTGTACCGTACCCTATGTTTTCGATATCGGTATCAATATTGGGTTTTAAGAGTTTCAGAATTGGTATTTTCAAAATCGGTATCAGTTGGTACCGATACCGTCCAGAGCTCATCCCTACTCATATTCTACTTTCCATAACAATCATTTACCAGTTATGAATGATTCGTTTTCCTTTTTCTTTTTGTTTTTCTTTTTCTTTTTAATTATTTTAGAGGAAGTCGATCAATTCAGTAAATTGTTGATTGTGCGTCTGAATCAACTCAAACTCATTTCACTTTATTAACATTACGAGATATAGTGACAAATAAAAAAGTGTGTTAATTTATAATTTAGATGAAACCATTAAATAAAAAATTACCTACTTCATTAATCATTTTTTTTTTTTGAAAAAATATCTCATGATTATTATTATCATATTGTAATTGCAGAGTCATCAACGTAAAAGTACTACATAAATATCACAGCTTTCTTAATCAGTCTGATGAGGCACAAAGATTCGGATAAACATCTAATGCAAGTGGTAGATTGCCTTTAATGACATCATCTATCATACAAATGTTAAAACAATTATTAATTTTGCATATTCCAATCTTCCACAACAAAAAGTTTAGATTCTAAAGGTTGGTAATTGGTATATTCTCGTGAAAAAGCACATGTATATTAAGTAGATACAAATAATACAATAGTATAAAAGGAACAAGTGGCTCTATACCCTTTTGTGCTAGATGGTTGTTTCATTGATGGCATAACTAAGTGATAGGCCTAAATGCCTAATGTTCGTATATAATAACATTCATGTATAGTATTACACCACGTCGAAGTATAAATTCATATAAAATAGAAGATACAAAGGTTGAAGTTTAATGAAAACAAATAAAAGAGAGGACATGTATTTTAAGAAGATGTCGACATATTTAAAGTTGAAAGAACCGTGAAAGACAACAACCTTTCTAGTGTGCTTAGTACAATAACGTTAAGCTGAATTTGTTGAGAGATGTATTGCACTAAAGTTGTCATAAGAGCACAACAATGGTCTCTACCGGAAGGTCCGGTATAGTGGACGGATCAAACAAAAGTAAACCTCCCATTGTAGGTGGCCGTTTGGTGGTGACTAGTTTGCTTAAGCGGATCGCAGCAGACGAGTATGGTGGGGGCCATTGCGTGTACTTTATGATTAAATTAAAAAAAATAGGTTTCTTGTGTGTAAGGTATAAATTAAATAAAAGCAAACTAGGTGATGAGGTGAAGGTTTAGAATGATATATAATCGTAGGAAAAAAGTGAGTTTGAAAGGGTAATAGTTTGAAAGGGTTGTCGTTTAGTGACGTGACGGTTTGTAATGGTTGAGAGGGATTACCCTTGTGGAAGCTCTAACAAGCCAATGAAAAGTAGTGGCTCAAATTAGAAGTAAGCATTAAATCGGAAGTATACAAATGAACAAATGAAGCCAACATGTTTTATTCCCAATTACTAATTGGTTATATTTATACAAGTAGCTAAACCCGATTTATGTTTATATTTATATAAATATAACTACTTATGTAATTAATAAAATTTAGGGGAATTGGAATTAAATAATCCTAACTTTGTCGGGTTGGAAAACAATAATCCCAACTTGAAAACTGGAATCTAACAGGCCCAACTTGTATTGGTTTTTATTTCACTAGACCAAAACTAACTGGGTTTAATCTAGTTAGTTTTCTGCCTACGTGACATGCCATAAAGTGCAAATAGGTCAACAAAATGCATAAAATGGCATGCCACGTAGGTAGAAAACTAACTGGGTAAACCCAGTTAGTTTTGGTCCAGTCAAATAAAAACAAATTAATGAACATAAATGGACGTTCACAAATATAAATGAACGAACACAACGTTTGTTCATGTTCGTTTATTCAACTAAAAGAACTTCCCGCTGAACAAGTTCATAACAGTTCATGAATTCGGTTCATTTGCAAGCCTATATGCAACAGTGATGAAGTTAGTGTTGATATGAGTTGTGCATGGCTTTTAGTTAGATACTTTTACCCAAAAATGGTCGTCCTTGAGATTCCGATTAATGTATTGGACCCTATTATTATTAGGGTTAATTAGGATAAGCCCACGGGCTCAGTTAGGTTTCTAGGGTTCCTTGTGATCTCTATATATTGTAACATAACCTTTCAATAATATTATTCAGTATTCTATTATCTAACATGGTATCAGAGCCAGTCTAGGCTCTATATCGTTTTCGCTGCATCACTAGAAAATACAAACCCTAGCCTTCACCGCCTTAGAAAAACCCTAGACAGGGCGGCGAGCCGCTGCCGCCGCCGCCGCCCTGTCCGATTTTTTTTCCTTTACCGTTTTTTTTTAGTTTAATCTGCCTATTCCTGTTTGATTTTTAGTTTATTGTTCTCGCTTTTCTTTAGTTCAAGCCAATGTTTGCCGTCAAAAGGATATAATCTGTTTAATTTTTTTAAAAGTTAGTCGTCAAAGTTATTTCTAAATCTTCTTTTGTGCTATTTTTTTCGAGTCTCGTGATTACATGAATATTCTAGGGCATGTATGGGATTCCTTCTCCTTATCTCCTTATCTCCTTCTTCTACCTCCTTATTTCCTTAATCAAAAAGTTTCAATTTCTTTACTTATAACTTATCTCCTTTTCAACCCACAAAAACCTCCTTTTCAACCCATTACCCAAACAAACTTATCTCCTTATCTCCTTTTTGATTAAGGAGATAAGTTATAAGTTGGTGAAATAAGGAATCCCAAACATGCCCAGTATCATGTTATTTCCTGGCCCAATTAATTGCAAACGTCCAATTTGCTTTCTTTATCTCCCTAAGATGTCAAGGAAGAATTAAATCCATTTGTTTCTTTCTTCTGCTCAATTCGTTCCCCCAAGTTTTGTTGACTAAATTGGTTCGATTCCTTTTCACCTTTCATAATGTAAAGCCTTTCTTAAATTTATTTTCCTATTACTTGTTATCACCGGATCATGGTCTGTTGTCACCGATCAAATTACGGTTTGATCGGATCTTTCTCTCTTTGTTCTTCGGATCTCTCTTTTTTTTCTATTCCCGTCTTGCCGGACCTCGGTCCATTGTCATTGATCAAACCACAATTTGATCTCTCTCTCTCTCTCTCTCTTCGATCTACGGATCTCAATTCTCTCTGGACGATCGTCGTCCACGGTCACCAGCCTTCGCCACCTCCTAGTGTTGACACATCGCCACACGACTATGGTCGTAAGGCGTTTATTTGTCCTTCCTTTAATCTTTTTTTTTCTTTCCCACAACCTCTCTTTATCCTTTCTTTTATCTTTTGTATTGTCATGGCCAACAAAGATGACATTGCGACTTTATTTGGATCTTGTTTATCATTCTGGGAACTAAGAAACAAAATCAAACATGGGGTACTCTTGGAACCGAAATAAAGTTAGTATTGAAGAGTATGGATATGTTTTTTGGCAAGGAAGAAGATTGCAGAATATTGGCCCAACAATTCAAGAACCGAGATTGAGACTAGTCTTTTTATTATTGTTGTTCTCTCTTTTATTTTTATTTTTCTTATTGTATTTCAATCTAAGCGTTCGATTTTCTACCGCTTTGACTGCGGGGGAGTATTGGACCCTATTATTATTAGGGTTAATTAGGATAAGCCCACGGCTCAGTTAGGTTTCTAGGGTTCCTTGTGATCTCTATATATTGTAACATAACCTTTCAATAATATTATTCAGTATTAATTTAATGCCCTATGCAACTAGGAAACAATGGAGCATTAAAATAGAAATATATAAAAACACACACACACATATATATATATAAGAATCTTACGAAAACGTCTAAGGATCGTACACGTCTAACAATCATCTAGAGCCTTTGAACCGTCTGTTGCTTCTTATATGAGATCTGAGGCATCTAAAGCCGAGCCTCCCTCCTGAGCCGATGAAGCCATGAGTCCGAGCCAACTGAAACGTTTAAGGTAAAGACTCTTGGTCTAACCATAAACTTTTCACATGTTCCCTAGACACTACTATAAGGAATGTATCATCACCATAAAGGCATTGACCATCATCTTAAAGATATTGACCAAGACTTGACCAAGACTTTGCATAATCTTAGCTTAGGCAATTATAATTGTAATTATGTAATTAAGTGTATCCCTTAGGTAGCGTTTGGTATGATGGAATGGAAGGGGGAATGGAATGAACCATTACAAGGTAATGAAAAATGGTGTGTTTGGTTGGTTAAAGGAATGGAACCACTCATTCCACAAGGCATTCCATTCCCTCAAAACCATTCCATCCACCCCCCATGTTTTTTTTCCATTCCATCCCTCATTCACCCTTTACTAACAACACCATAACCCACCAACCATCACCCACCACCATCACCACCACCCACCACCATCGCCAACCACTTACCACTGTTGCCCGCCACCGCTGCCCGCCACCACCCACCCACCGTCGTCACCACCCGCCACCACCGTTGCCGCCACCCACTACCTTCACCCACCCTCCATCGTCGCCACCCACCACCGTCACCCACCCAACGCCGACCACCACCGTCGCCCACCACCTACCACCGTCTTCCACCACCCACCATCGTCGCCCACCCTCACCGTCACCACCCATCACTGTCGTCGCCCGCCACCAACCACCACCACCCACTACCTTCACCCACCCACCCACCCACCACCGCCGCCACCCACCACTACCGCCATCCACCTCCACCCATCGCCATCTTCGCCACCACCCACCACCGTCTTCGCCACCCACCACCACGCTACCGCCACACACCACCACATACCATCACTGCCACCAACCACCACCCACCACCGCCACTACTCACCATCGTCCCCCACCCACCATCACGGCCATCCACCTCCACCTTCCACCGTTACCACCATCGTTCCACCGTTACCACCACTGCCGCCGCCACCCCACCACCACCGCTACCGCCACATATCACCACCCACCATCACCGCCACTGACCACCACTCACCACCGATTTTATTCCTTCGTCTTTTCTTGCTTATCCAACAAGATAAAGTAATGTTTTGTTTCATTCCGACATGGCAACCAAACAAGACATGGAATGGTAATGATCCATTCCATTACCTTATCCATTCCATTACCTCGTCCATTCCATTCCCTCATCCATTCCATTACACCATACCAAACAGACCCTTAGTATTAGCCTTTTCCTTATTGTAAATCTATATTATCTTATTAAGGAGGAGTGATGGCCAATGTAGTAATTTTCATTTTTGTACAACTTAAGAAGCAACATGTACAACATATTTAAGCAATACATTTAAGGGCATTATAGGGATGTTAGTGACAATTAAGACACATAAAAGGTTAATATAGGTATTTCATTATCCTCATCCTTTACAATTTCAAAACAATTTTACAGTTGTACCCTCATCTTCCATCCCTACCCTCACAAAATATTAGAGGGTGTTTGGGATTGAGTTTGGAAATGGAAAAGTGCTTTTGGTCAAAAGTGCTTATTGGCTTATGACTTTTTGAAAAGTAGTTTTAAAAAAAGTGTTTGGATTAGCTTTTGGGATGGGAAACGTCAAAAAGTCAATAGATTGTTATTTTTTTAAGTGTTTCGCTTAACTTATTGTGAATATTGGTTGTATGGGTGGTAAATGTGTAATTTTTTCCCAAAAGTCAAAAGCCAAAAGCCAAATGCCAGTATTTCTAACTTTTCAAAAACAGCTTTTTCACCCTTAAAGCCAAAAGCCAAAAGTCAAAACAGAAAATGGTTTTAAGTTGTTTTGAAACTCAATCCCAAACACCTAGACGCACGCAAGTTTTAAGACACTATTTTAAGTTTTTAACCTTGCCAATCCATCTTTACCCATGGTTCATTCGCTTCAGATTCCAGGCAATTGAATCATCCCTCAATTGAATGTCAACTTAAATCTCAGTTTTCCATTTACCGACGATTGAATCCCCCCCTCCGTTTCAATTGAAACCTATTTTAAGCCATCCTCATTGGAACTTAGTGCGCAACTTTGCAACTGCATCTGCCATCATCCATGGAGATTTGTTTCTTTTCACTCATCGTACGGAAATATATACATCTGTAGTATTGTTTGTTATTGTTATAGTACTGTTTGTTGTTTAATTTGATGTTAATTAATTGAATGACAACAATCAATACTAGGTTACTTTCGATTAATGTAATCTATTTTTGATTCTTTCTATTTTTTTTGTTTGGAAATTGGAGATAAAAAAATGCTAATATTGCAAGTTAGGGTACATTTGGTTAAAAATCTAGAAATATCGATCTATGTTATGTAATCTGTGATGGACTTATTTTGAATTTTGAATTAGGATGCTATTTAAATCTTTTCATGCTTGGATTTTTGGGCTTGTTTTACATTGTTGCTCAAAGTTGGTAACATATATGTCTAATTTGCTGATGTTTTTGCTGGTTGATACTCAACTTGGATATCATGTTGTATAGTTTATATTGAGGCATCTATTGCTCTATAATGAAAATGAACTTTTTCAAATTGTTTTTAGACTGATTTTGTTGGAGATTCAGAGATCAAACCTGTGGTTAAGCGGATAATGTATTACGGTGAGCCCTAAATCGAATTCTAATTGATAAATTCTGAGTCGATAGCCATGTCTCAACCCATGTTTTTCCAGGTGAGCCCTAAATCCATCTCCTGGAATCGATAAACCCTTAATTGATATTGGTAATTAACGTTAATGGTTTTTACCTTTCTGGATTTCAAATTCATTTGCTTAGGCTTTTACATTTACTCAAATAGGTGTACCTACAGGATATGTCTTTGGAAACAGTCGGTTAAGTAGTTCGAATCTTGATTATTTTTGCAGTTAGTTTGCCGCCCAGTTTAGTAGCACACACGATGGCATATAATATAATAAACCGCTTCTTACGGTTTCTATTCGTGTGTAAGGGAGGTGTTTTTTGCTGGTGAAACCATTTATTTCTTAGTGTTATATGTGTGTGTATGTCAATTTAGGTTCCTTTTGTTTCACTAATTAGAATGTTTTTTTGGTTAAAAGCCAACGACAGACGTATAGGGAGGCTGCTCCCATTTTCCGGCAGTGGCGGGGACAGGTCCAAAAACGGTTCTGACGAATTTGGTAAGTCTTGGTATTCTTCTTTCTATTTGGATTCTAAAGCTTTGTTCAACCTTTCTCATTGGTTTAATTCTCCTGTCTTTTTTTGTTCTGCTGATCTTTAGTGTAGTGTGGTTTAGTCATTAAATATAACAAAGTCATGTTTCATTAAGTGAAAGGACCCAATGAATCATGACCACATATAGATTTAAATTTTAACTTCTTTAAAGTTGGATCAATAGTGATGCGCATAACTAATATGAACTCCAAATTTACCTAAGGCAGTCGATGTTACTGATCCAAACCGAATTAAAATTTTCCTCTGCTGAATACACAATGAAGAGTTCGTATGGCACAATATAAATTTGTTCTCAAGCACTGCAAACCAGTACATACAATCTGACCCACTTCGATATTGCAAATTTAGTTCTTATAAAACTAACCGTATGAAGTGATCACTATACAGTTTGGTTACTATTCCAACTGAGATGGAAGACGAGGCTTAAGGTTTTTGAATATAGCTAACAAAAGTTCATTAAATTATTCTCCTATTTACTTACATTTGAAGCTGGAGACAAGAATGGCGAATTATGGGTTCAACAATAAGCTAAGTGAAATCATGGTTTTACTAATCTATTCCGTTTACTCTGTTTGTTTACACAAATATTATAGTTTTGTTATAATCAACTGTTGGTTGTATAATTGCTACTAATGATTAGTTGTTTTTAAAATGCATAGGAGTCTGATGGAAATAAAGTTATGCACAACATCGAGTATGGACCTAGAGGAAAGAAGTATCGATATCGTAAGGTAATTGGTTTATAGATGTCTGTTATATACAGAAACACAATGTTTTTATTGTATATTTTTGTACTCATTCTTTAACTGATGTGTGATGCTTGCATACCCGTATTTTCCATCTTCATGAACTCATGACTTTGATTTTGCAGCATATAGTTTTTGGTGATGTGTTTCAGTTCTAAGTTAATTTGTAAGTTGACTGGACATACTGTGAACAAAACTGAAGAACATATATGGAAGCATATCAATGGCAAACGTTTCCTTAATATGTTAGGTTTGTGCTCTGATTGGCTCTGAAATGTCTTTATTACGAATATTTATTTTGTAATACAAGAAATGAAAGTATAAAAGCTAGAAATATATCAAAATATGAATGGTTTGGCTCAGTTCGGCTATCTGAGGGTATAAGAAAATACCGATAACCAATTTTGGTTAATTCGGTTGATTTCGGTTTAGTTTTGTCAATTATCGGTTTGGTTTTTGCTAACCCATAATTGCGGTAGTTAGTTGATTTCGTTATATCTCTAGATTCCTTTCCTCTATTGTATGTTATACGTTATGATGATATGATGAACTGAGTTAAGTTCTTACTGTTTCTTTAGGTTTTGTTAATGATTGGCGCCGGACTGTTAGCACCACACTTGATCAAAGCTCATTTAACAACTTGACCAAGCATTAGTCATGTAATGATTTGGAACCGAACTATAAGAAAATCGGAAATTCTGGTGGAGGAAATGAAATTGGAAAGTGGAATGTGGAATGGAGAGTGTGCGGTTTGAAGTGTGACGATATGGAATCTGCAGTGGCTACGGCGAATATATTGAGTTGTGCGACAAATTCAACTGCGCCGTTGGCGTTGGGGAAGTGGTTGAAGGCAGGGGCACATTTGGATTTGGTTGGATCATATAAGCCGTCGATGAGGGAGTGTGATGATGAAGCTGTGAAGAGAGGGATGCTTTTTGAAAGAGTTGGTTGGGGCGTTTGAAAGAGGTGTGATGAAGGAGGAAGAGATTGAAGGGGATTTGGTGGAGTTGACTAAAGGGGTTCAATAGGGAGGAAAGATGAGAAGGAGATTACTCTGTTTGTTTCAGTTGGTTCAGCAGTTGTGGATCTGTTAAGTGCTCGATTAGCATATGAAACCATTAGAGTTAAACCATAGAGCATAGGCACACATGTTAAGCCCACTCACCAATAAGGACCTGATTTCTCAGTAGATGCACTCATTTTGCAGGCCATATTTGTATGCTAAGTATAAGGTCTTGTAATGATTTAGGTGATGTTACTTGTTTAAATAGCTTCTATAATAAACATGTCCAGACCAATCATAATATGTTGTTGAATGATTTGTTGAGAACAACATGGTAAGTTATGAGTGATAAGTAACTTTGTAAAGAAAGAATGATGACAAAATGGTATACTGTGTACATAGACTTTAATTTTTATAACTTGTATTCAGGAGATTGCTGGAAAAAAACTATATTATTCTTCGACAAACTAAGAGATGACATGAACCCAATTTGTTGACTCCTATATTAATGCATGTAAATATTTTAGAATAGCCGACCATGAGATATCCAAACAAGAAAGACACCCAACTAGCACGCTCAATATGACACGAAGTCTACTGTATGGCGTATGTTGAAATCAACTAAAAACATAAAACTCATAGTTGATGTCATGTTCATGTTGCGCATCCACTGACCATATATCACGAGATGATTAATAAACTTCCAAAAACAATGCCACATTAGAAATTGTCGTTGTACCATATATCACGAGATGATTAATAAACTTTCAAAAACAATGCCACATTAGAAATTTCCGTTCGCAACATCACGTGGGTTAGTCGAGACACCCGCCGCAACGCGCGGGCATTCCCACTAGTCCTCTATAAGAGTCTTGTAATTCTCCATTGATCAACATAATTTAATCCAATAACATTTCAACCTTTATATGGTATCAAGAGCCTAAAAACTCCCTTGAGCCATCTTCGATCCCAACCTACTCGACAAACACCTTCTGTCCGCATTCTGCCTTTTTTTTTCGATTCACCATGGCTAAACAAATCACCAACATTACCGCTGCCACAACCCGAAACCAAGAGCCACCTCGAACTCCCAATACCAACACTCGCCCGACTCGCAACAATAACACCTATTGCTACTATTGTAACATTCCCGGGCATGGCACTAAAGATTGTCGCAAACTTAGTCACTTCCTACGAGAACACAATGTCTCGCCTCAAAATACCAACACCCCGGTGGTTAACTACACCACCCCTCACCCAACGGCTACAACCCCATCTTGGATGTGGACACCGGTGCGGCCAACAACACTGCGAACAACAACCAACAATTTCCCGTTCTTTCCGAATAAGGAGGACCCGATAAGATCGTGCTAGGTGATGGTAAAACTCTCCCTATAACTCATATTGCTCAAACAACTATTCCAACAAAATCTCGCCCACTTCTTTTAAATAACATTTTAATTGCTCCTAATCTTCGAAATAATCTTATTTCCATTGCCAAAATTTGTCGTACTAATCGTGTTTCCGTTGAATTTTTTCCCTATCATTTTTTTTGTCAAGGATCTACGCACGGGGGCGCGCCTCATGCGGGGAGTGAACATCAATGATGTTTACTATGGACCAATCTCCTTGTCTCCTCAAGTCAACAACACCCAAACAAACTCTCTTCTCGTGTGGCACCACATACTTGACATTCATCGCTTCAAGTGTTCAAGTCTTTAATTTCTAGATTGGGACTTCGTTTTAATAAGGTGACCCATGAGTCTTTTCATTGTACTTCATGTTCCCTAAATAAAAGCCACAAACTACCTTTTGGTAAAAACTTTTGTTGTCAATCAACCTCTACAACTTCTCTACTCCGACGTATGGGGTCCTGTAAAAACGTCAATCGATGGCTTTAAATACTATGTCATTTTTGTTGACTATTTTTCCAAATACATTTGGCTATACCCAATCAACCAAAAATCCGATGTCAAAACTCTTTTTCCACAATTTAAATCTCTTGTTGAATTTTTTTTCAAAACCAACATTGTTGCGTTGTTCACTGCTAATGGGGGTGAATATGTGGGTCTTTCACCTTATCTTGCCTCTCAAGGTATCTCCCATTACACGACACTACCTCACACACCGGAACAAAACGGTATTGCCGAACGACGTCACCGACACGTTGTGGAAACCGGTCTCGCATTACTCCACTACTCCCACTTACCACAACATTTTTGGTCCCATGCCTTTCAAACCGCAACCCACCTAATCAATCGTTTGCCTACATCCATCCTTAACAACAAATCTCCCTACGATATGTTGTTCAAAACCGGTCCTACTTATTCCAAACTCAAACCGTTAGGTTGCCTTTGCTACCCATGGTTACGACCCTATGCTACTTCCAAACTCCACTCCCGTTCAACGACGTGCATATTTCTTGGGTACTCATCCTCCAAATCGGCATTCAAATGCTATGACCCTACTAGTCACAAACTATACCACTCTCGCCACGTTGAATTTATCCCACATATTTTTCCATCTCAAATCTCCAACCTCCAACCCAAACACATGTCATTTGACTCATTCCTATCCACAAATCAATCGGCCCAATCAACCTCCTCTTCTAACCAACCCACTCCAGACCCAAACATCTTGCGTCATCCAACCCCTACTCCACAGCCCACATCACTCGAAGCCCATACCCCTGACCCTCCACAAACCCACGGCCCACCACCTCTACCTCATGCACACAGCCCACCCTCCCACACAACATGCCCAAACAGCCCAACCTCCCACACAACACGCCCTACACCCCAGCCCACCGAGACACCCTCACCAACCGGCCCACCGACTCCACCCGATAGCACCACCCATACCCCAACCGATTCCCACTCCACCGACCCCACCTCACCAATGTCTTCATCCAACACATCCGATGATCCCACGAACTCACCTTCACATAACCCTCAACCACCTCGTCGACAACCAAAACCCAACTCAAAATATTACAATCCCAACTTTGTCAACTCTACCACCATTCACCCTCTACCCGTTTCTCTTGAACCATCCACTTATACTCAAGCCTTAAAAGATCCGGATTGGCGCCATGCCATGGATCTTGAGTATAATGCTCTCCTTCATAACAACACTTGGGAACTTGTCCTTCACACAACCCAAACTCCCATTGGTTGCAAATGGGTATTCCGAATCAAACGTAAACCCGACGGCACGATTGACAAGTACAAAGCCCGTCTAGTTGCCAAAGGGTTTCACCAACAATATGGAAAAGACTATCATGAAACATTTAGTCCCGTTACCATTCGCACCGTTCTCTCCATTGCTCTTTCAAAAGGATGGTCTTTACGTCAACTAGACGTTAATAATGTATTTCTTCATGGGACTCTTCACGAAGATGTCTTTATGGTGCAACCTCCCAGGTTCACCAATATGGAATTCCCACGTCACATTTGCAAACTCAAAAAATCCCTCTATGGGCTTAAGCAAGCACCGCGTGCTTGGTACATCGATCTAACCAAATTTCTCACTCGTTTGGCTTTAAAAAATGCATTTATGACCCCTCTCTCTTTGTATACAATCTCAACAACATCACTTGCTACCTCCTTGTGTACGTTGACGACATTGTCCTCACCGGCAATCACAATCCATTTATGGATTCCTTTGTTCAAGCCCTAAGCAACCAATTCTCTATCAAAGACTTAGGCCCTCTCCATCACTTTCTAGGAATCGAAGTCATTCCTACGCCTCATGGTCTATTTCTTTCCCAACATTGCCACATTCAAGATATTCTTACCACCTTTAAAATGGATGGTGCAAAAGAGGTTCTCACTCCTTTAAGCACTTCCGACTCTCTTTCTTCCTTTGACTCCACTCCCCCAGTCGATCCCACTCCCTACCGCCAACTTGTAGGCACTTTGCAGTATCTTGCCTTCACACGTACCGACATCTCCTTTGCTGTCAATAAATTATCTCAATTCATGCACTCACCTAAACAATCACACTCGCAAGCTCTCAAACGGGTACTCCGCTATTTGAAAGGAACGGTCCACCATGGGTTGTTCTTGAAACACAATACTAACCTAAACTTGCAGGCTTTTTCGGACTCGGACTGGGGCGGTATTAATGATGGGGGACGGTCCACTACAGCATATCTCATATATCTTGGGTCCAATATCATCTCTTGGAAATCAGCTAGAAAAAAAATTGTCTCTAGATCATCTACCGAAGCTGAGTACAAAGCACTCGCTAATGCTGCGGCTGAACTCTCATGGGTTAAAAATTTACTTGATGAACTCGGGCTCCCAATTAAGAGCACCCCATCGCTTTACTGTGATAACACCGGAGCTACTTATGTATGTGCAAATCCTGTTTACCATTCCCGCATGAAACACATCGCTCTGGACTATCACTTTGTGTGGGAACAAGTCAATTCCGGGCAACACAAAGTTCTTCATGTCAGCTCCAAGGATCAACTCGCGGATGTGCTCACCAAACCACTTGCACGTGCACCCTTCCTATATTTTCGATTCAAGATTGGAGTCTCCAACGGATCCTCCATCTTGCGGAGGCGTATAAGGAATGTATCATTACCATAAAGGCATTGACCATCATCTTAAAGATATTGACCAAGACTTGACCAAGACTTTGCATAATCTTAGCTTAGTCAATTATAATTGTAATTATGTAATTAAGTGTATCCCTTAGTATTAGCCTTTTCCTTATTGTAAATCCTCTATAAGAGTCTTGTAATTCTCCATTGATCAACACAATTTAATACAATAACATTTCAACCTTTATAACTACAAGCCCATGTGACCTATTCAGGGAAAGCGTCTAAGGAAAGTTTCTATATCACCTAAGACCATAAGTAATGGTTCATGCCCCTTAGGGGGCATTTTCCGCCACATCATTATCATAAAGCCCCTAAAAAATGTGTAATGGTTAAAGCCACTTAATGCCCTTTTTAGTTATTACTTTCCATATTTTTTATCCTATTTGGGCATTATACTAGAAATGTCCCACTCTCTTAATGCCCATATAATGCCAAAGGGGATGGTGTTGGGGGCATTATTATGATTATTCATGCCCATATAATGCCCATTACACATGGTCTAAGTGGCTACTAGCTAGTCTCTTTCTATCAAGCATTGCCACGTGTAGTTTTTAATTGGGTCCTTGATATGAAGAAGCGTCTATCCTAAAGCCTATTTGTCCACGTGTCATTCTTTGAGCTGCCTACGAGTTTATAAAGTCTCTATATTTAAAACTCTATACTTGTTTATTTTGGCAAAAATGATTGGGTCTATGTTTAGATTTATGATTTTCCCATAATAAAGAGCTTAAAATATGTCTCTGAAAATTTAGATTACGTTTAACAAAAAATGTTCTAAAAATATTTTAGCTATTTTATGTAATAAGAGTAAAGGAATTTAAAAAAAAAAATATTAAGTAACGTTTTAAGAAAGAGCTTAAAACATGTCTCTGAAAAGAGATGGAACCACCATCGGCCTGAGAGAATATGGAGGTGTTTTTTTTTTTTTTTTTTTTTTGAGAGTGGTATTTCAGCCGTAAATCCCGTGTTGCAAAGCGACCACTGCCCAGGATCGAATCTTATAGGAACCACACGGGTTTCTCCTTTCAAACCCAACGGTTATTTTTTCGGTGAAACATGGGAATCGAAGCTGAGACCAAACCCGGGCAGGAACACTCCATGGAGGTGTTGGTGAGCAACAAGATGAGCTTTTTGCTTTTGAGATTCAAGTAGCACATAATTGATATAACATATAATCCACGCATATAAACAAGAAAAAATTGGGTCATGTGCGGTCGCCTAACCTGCACACCCTTAATGAGGACAAAATTCTTATATCAACCGATAAACTTGAATAAAAACCCTTTGATCTTATTGTAGAGTCACAGTTACATATAAAACTTAAATTACTATATTTTGATAGGTACTAATTTGATTGGTGTCGTCGAGCTGGTGTAAGTGGGTTGACATACAATGGAATATTGGCTCAAGGGACTTGTCAGATTTTATATATGTTGTTCCATAATGAATTGGCAAGTGCACATGGAGATGGAACATCTTTTTTTTTTTATTTAATCCTAATCTAACTAGTGGGAAAATGTATATAAATAGTCGGCTTGGTGATTGAAATGATCAAATATAGATTTGTTTACTCTCTTAATGAAAATATCTTTGATGAAAACAAATAAATAAAAGGCAATAGACAGGTACATGTTATATATTGTGTTAATTATTGGGAACATAATAATAAAAATATCAAAAGTTAGACCTAAACCAAAAAAAAATGTATCATGGCTTTCTTAATCATTCTTATGCCATATAGGTTTTGTTAAGCATCTAATTGCAAGTGGTAGATTGGTCTAACTAAGGACAAACATATGATTCAAAATTACATCATGTTATTTTGTTCATTTCTGCTTAATTAACAGGATATAGTGATTATGAACTTTTCTTTATTATCTAATTATCTAAACCATTTCCCATAATATGGCTTAATCTCTATGTTAACATAGAGGTAATAATATCAGTTCTCCATAAAACAGCATAAGCGAGCAAAAGCTAAGAAGGTCGCTAAGCACGAAACAACCTGTTTAGAGAATCAACATGTGTTCCTGCCGTTTGCTTTTGACACATTTGGATCCCTGGCGCCTGAGGCAGTACGGTTTCTGAACCGAGTGCAGAATGTGGTCCACAGTGATTCGGAGAGCCCTAAGAACCAAGGGTTTGTATTTAGCAGGATATGCTTTGCGATTCAAAGTTTAAAAGGTCGGATGCATGATAGGATCTTTGTCTTATAAACTGTTCGATATTGAAAAATGTTCTTTGGGGGTTTTCTTTTTATGATATAATAATTGAATTGGTTTTAAAGGGTTTTTTATGATAATTTTGTGCAACTAGTTAGTCAACTGAGGAAAGATGCTAGAATCGACAGTTTAAATTCCACCACGTTTGCTCAAGATTTTGCATGGCTTGCTAGTTTTCTCAGAAGTGACTACTTCACATGTGTCCGGTCCGTTAGCTAGTAATCAAACCTCTGTTGTCAAAGCACACCCAGGTGCACGCAGCACGCCTAGGCCCACTTTTCATTCATAGTGCAGGCTCCTCGCTTCGTTTCAGAGCCCCACTATTAGGCCTTCAAGCTCATTTTTTCAGGCCAAGTTACAATGAAATTATGGCCAAAAAGAGTTTGAACATGTTGAACAGGTCTGAAACAATTATACCAACCCTAAATAAGCCTTAAATCAATCTAAAACAACTTAAACTAGCATTTAATAAGCCAGAAATATGTCTAAAAGCCCTAAAAGTGTATTTTTTTTTATTTTAAGTATATGCATCGCTTAAAAAGGCATCATTTTTAAAGCGTTTTGCACTGAGACTCAATGCTCACTCTTTAGGCCTTAAGTGAGACGTACACAAAAACTATGAATCAAACCATTCGGATCGTACTATCTTTGCTTTATAGTTTGTTCTGTATTGAAATTTGTTTATTTCTTCTTTTTATGTGACGCAATAACTGAATTCGTTTTAAGGGATTTTCTATGATGGTATTCACCTCAACTAGAATGCTGATGGTAATTGTCTAGCTTTTCTAACGGCGATTTAAGGAGAAAAACCAGACATTTAGAAACTTTCAAAAATCATTCTGATTGTACTATCTTTGTTTTAGGGCAATTATCCAAAAATCATCCAACATATTTATCAGTTGGAAGGGTCCATGAGCCGCATTGCGGCAGGCGTGTAAAAATGTGCCAAGTAGCATTAATGTCACACCGTCGCCAGCGATCACAACCATCGGAAAAACTCGTAAAACAAAAGAAATGAAAAACAAAAAAAAAATAAAACCGAACGAAAAGTAGACCTAAAAACGTTGAGCTATGTACGCATGTTGCAGCCTTTGAAGGCGCGAAAATTAGATTGAAACGTAAAACACAATGTAACCTTAAAGGGGAAATATAGAGGTAAAAACGTTGAACCACATACGCACATTGCGGCGTGTTAACTAGAATATTTTAGATTGAGTAAAATGAAAAATTTGTAAATGATGTTAAGTATATAGATCAAAGTTGAAAGTGAAAAAAAGTGTTGAGGTTAAATTTAAAGAATTATTAAGCTTAAAGGTAAATAAAAAATAAAAACAATAAACGAAAAATGTACAACCTACAAAATATAAGGTACAAATCATTTTGTATGATAAGTTGCAAATTAGTAATAACATATTTATAATGCATTGAATATCGTTTTCATAGTTCCTACTATGTATTAAAATATTAAAACGAGATAGTGAACTTTATTTGTTTTTGTATATAAAATGATAAAAAAAATTCTAAATTAAAGAATAAATATGAAGTAAAAGAATAAAAGATTAGTATAAATAAATAAACAAAAATGTTTCACATGCAAGAACAAGATCACAGTTTGTGTATGTTTTATATCTATTTTAAGCATCTTTCTTCCATTTCAAACAATACTTACATATTTCATAATTTGATAGTCAGACAAAGCTTTCGCAAATATCTTTTTTTTCTTGGAGAAATGATACCTTTTTCTTCCTTAGACTACTATTATACTCACTTATTCAGAGTGTATAAATTCTAGCAAATATCTAAGCACCTTTGGAATTAGGTGGGCAATGGCCCATCTAAAAGGTTTTGTAAAGTTACAACTAAAGCTATAATAATAAGATTATAAGAAAACTTGAGCTTGAGCTCCATAGACCACAAGTGTCATTATGAATATATAAGTTAAGTGATAAAAATCCCCTTGAGAACTCCCAATATATATTTATATAAAGGTTTTTTATATAACAAAATAAAAATTATACTACATAAAAATATTATTTAAAAAAGTTATAAAAAACTAAAACAAAACTTGACTATCGATATGATCCAATAATAACATCATTTGTAGATTCTATGTGTGGATATATGTTTGTACAAGTATGATTTTTACTAAATAGATAATGATGACACTAACGTTACAACTTACAATTATGATTTTTACAAAATGATGGTATAAACCATTATGTATAATGATCATTGATTAATCCTCTTGTTATACCAACTCGAATACAAGTGGTAAAATAATACAAGATATATAAGTATAAAATCAAATATAAGATGAAAGACCCTTAGATGCTTCACAAGTCAAAGTCATGACAGAATATTAAAACTATGAAATTGCAATTTGTTTAGATTAAGCACGATAACTTATTAATAAATCCTTTTCAGAAACTATACAATTTTTTCTATAAATGAGTTGACGAGGCACATAATGTTCCCGGCCCAAGTGTGTAGGCCAAATCCTGAAACGAGGCCCATAAACTGGAAAAACAGCTTTGTCTAGGAATGAGGCCCGACCCTTTCCTCTTTTCCTTCTTTTCTTTTTCCTCCATTAAATGAGACTCGAGAACATAGCGTTAAGCCTGATTGGACAAAATTCGTCCATTACATTGACAGAGTTTACCTGGGGGAATGAAGATCCCCTGATTCATTTATACAACTTTGTCTGCAATGGTAAATGAATATTGATATCATTATCGTGAACAGTGGCGGAGCTTGATTTTTTTTTTTGTCAGGGCTGAAAGTCACGAGACCACTAAAACAATAGGTCGGACTCAATACGTACACAATTTTCGGAGGAAAATGCGTAAATCTACACTACTGACCAAAAAACGGTGGGGTGGGGGCACTCTTCGGCCCCAACTAACCTTTGCCCTTGATCGTGAAGATCTGGACGGGTTGTTGCCCTTCAAACAACATCAGTACCGGCAGTGGTGTTTTTTTTGTTATTTTTTGTTGATGTCAAACATGTGTTGATTTTTATTTCGTTTAGCATACCGAGTACCAGGATCATACCATCAAATTCACTGCATAAAGAATCTAACCAAACCGTTACCGATTGAATTCTCGTCGCACTGTATTGGTAGTCCCACTAGCAATTATTAATGTAAAGCGTCGCTAAAAGTTTAGCAAGTCTCAGAAGCACAAGCTCTGCAAGTTTACAAGTTCAAGGTTAAGGGTTGGAATTCGAAAGCCATAAGTTTACAACCAGACCTTCATGTATACATTCACATTTAACTTACTTGGTTGTAGGAAGAGCCGGGTGCGACGAATAGAGGTGAACAAATAGGTTTTTTGTGAAACCTAAATCGGTTTGGAACTAGTTTTGACTTTGACCGGTTCCAAGCCACGTTGGTTTCGCTTTGAAACCGGTTCGGCTCCATCCCGGATTGGTCGGTTGAGATTCAGTTTTTTACCCGGTTTCGATTGCGGTTTCAGTTTTGGTTCTATTCAAGTTCACGCATGAACTTTTAAAATCATTATAAACTACATAAAATTTAACTTTTATTAACTTTAGATATTTGCAAACAATAAAATAGAAAATCAATACAAAGAAAACATAATTTTATTTGTGTTTATGATCAAAATCCTTTTATGACCAATATCGGTTTGGTTCCGGTTCATTTGACTGGTTTTAATTTTGGTTTTAGCCCGGTTTTCGGTTCGGGATTTCTAGCAACAAATGTATCGCATGGCGTTATGAAAAATGTTCTCAATCCACCATGGTCTCATACAAAGAACCTAGGGGTGCTAAATTGGTCGTGTTTACAGGTTAGCAAGTGTAATCTAACACGAAGTTGAAAGTTTGATAACGTGAAAAGTTATGTCAAAAATATATGAACAGAAATATGAACACAACACAATATCTCACGAGTTGACGCAAACACAACCCATTTAACCCAAAAAAAAAATCGATTATTAATAATTTAAAATTTCAATTTTACAAAATAAATTTTTTTTGAAATGTATATAAAACAATTTCAATTTTAATTGAAAAATATATGTCAATTTTAAGTTCTTAAATTTTGGCATAAAATACCCAACAATTTAATTTATGACATAAAATACATTAAAAAATAAAATATAAATAGATTAAACGGGTCAACCCGTGAATCCGTCAGGTTGACAAAAACACGATTTATTTAATTAAACGGGTTCGCAAGTTCGACTCTAAACTGACTCGAGCCCGTCGGTTTGATACGAACACGACCCGTTTAATTGAACGGTTCGCAGATTCATCCAGAAACTGAGCAGAACCCGTTTTTACTAAATCCAACCCATAATTTTTCGTTTCATGTTTTCGCGTTTGCCAAAAGTTCACACCTCTGAAAAACACCAAAGATTTTGGTTTCTATTTGGTAAATGGGTTAAAGTTAGAAGTGGAGATCAGGGCGGCTGCTAATAAACCAAAACAATGTATAAAATTTTAGAACAAAATTTAACTACCACCAAAAACACACGAAACCTTTTATCAAGGCTAGTATGATTATGCTATTTTCTTTGTTTGAACATCAGTATGACTAATTTAATACGTTTATAAGAAGAATTTTATAAATTAAACGAAATACGAAAGTTACATCACAATAGAAGGTAGACGAGCAACAAGCTGCGCCGCCACCCCTTTTTGAATTGCGAACCCTAGTCTACTAAAGACAAATCCTTGCCTCTCCGGAGATGAACTATTGCTGTGAACGACCCGTTGGACCCTGGTTAAGAAACGAATAGCTTCTGGCGCTAGGGAGCCAAAGGTATCGAAGGCAAACGGGATGAAGACATGTTGGTTCTCTGCACAAGCTTTAGCATGCTTATCTACTTTCTTCGTTTCCGGTTTTCTCTATGTTTGCCCAGCTACAAACCCTGTTTCCCTTTAACCCAACCAAAGGAGATACCCCTGTGAGGTCCACGCAAGCATGTTTCCCCCTCTCCCAACCAAAGACATGCAAATCCGCTGGTCGTGGGGTGGATCTCCCTTCCGCAGGGTCTGTGAGAAAATTACAGGGGCCTCCTTTTTGGCATAAATCTCAGCTCTTATCAGGATGTCCCACAAAGCGTCCCTCACCCAGTCCTATCGGTATTTGAACCCGGGAGCTCTTTGCAATGAATTGCGTGCTCCCCATATTTATCCATACGTAAAAAAAATTATTTAATTTCACTTAAACACTAAACTAAATAGAATGAAGTTCATTTGATTGTAATGCTTAACTAATTTAAGACTTTGCCTTTAAGCAATGAAATGGCCTACTGGAATTTTGGTAGAGCGGCCCAACAATGGACAGGCCTGACAGGTAAAAAAATAAAATGATAAAAGAGTTGGTCAAAAGTAGCCGGTGGTAGAGGTGAAAAAACCGTACTCGGTAAAAAGTTCCGACCAGTATCTGGATATTCTATACCCGTAATCGTAATCGGAACCCACCCTACTGTATGTATTTGGATCTTAATTTCTGGAATCAAAATTGTGCTCGATTTATACCCTTTAATATTCGTAGCTGGTTTTACATAGATATTAAAACAAATTGATTTTTAATAGGGTTTTCACGTGTTTTCTTCCCTTAATTTTCAAATTATACTTTCTTATATATCTACAGACTGTTATATATTTATAAGGAGAACAAAATGGTATTTTACATGATTTTAAGACTTTAAGTAATACAACTTTTATATCATATGATACAATCCTTTAAAACATAATTTTGACTTTTAAACCAAAGATTTTATGACTTTTAAACTATCTTAACTTTTTAATATGTTAATATTAAAAATAAATTGCAACCTAAAAACAAGTATTTTATTCTCTTTAATTTGAGTATAACATTGCACCATAAAGACAAGTATTTTATTCATACGTTAATATTGTACAAAAAAATAAATCAACTAGCAGGATGCATAGGTTGCTACCCTAGATACAAAATGTGTGATGTGTATAAACATCCCAAATAATTAATAATATATCCATACAAGTAATGATAACATATATGATCGATTCATGTCATAATTGGACGATATCAAGTGTAATAGAGGAAACACAATGAACTGGTCACATCATCATGACTACTATCTAAACAAGGTTATAACCTAGTAAAACATTCACTTTGGGACTTTTTTGTCGGTTTAGAGAGCGTGAAGTTAGCTTTCACCTTAACTCTTTACTTTCAGTTGACCACAAGGTTAGTGCGACATGTCATGTAATATTTAACCCACATTACTTGAATAAGCATCTTTCAAAAAAAAACTTGAATAAGTTGTTGATGTTATAGTTTGTGTAATAAAAAGCAATACCGTACTCAGTAAAATCTATCAAACCATATTTCACGTAAAAAGCTGCTAAGTGATGTTATAAAAGTTCACCGATCAATCTATAATCCATAAATATCCAACTAATTCCACAATCACATCACCAATTCTCTCTTTTAATAATAGACTTATAGACCAATCAATTATATAAAATAATAATAATCAAGGTAGCTTAGCATTTCAGCCAAGTACACATATTAAACAAAGAACAAGAAGCTCTGCAACAGCAAGTTTGTACAACCCAGAGATGGATCCAGACGCATTATCCAAAGCATTCGTAGACCATTACTATTCCACCTTCGACACCAATCGAACAGGCTTATCTACCCTCTACCAAGACTCTTCCATGTTGACTTTTGAAGGTCAAAAGATCCAAGGCTCACAGAACATTGTCAACAAGCTCACCTCTCTCCCCTTCGATCAGTGCAAACACACCATCACCACCGTCGATTGTCAGCCCTCTGGACCTGCTGGTGGTATGCTTGTCTTTGTGAGTGGTAATCTCCAACTTGCTGGTGAACAACACGCTCTTAAGTTCAGTCAGGTATTTCGTCGAACACCTTGTGTGCATGTTTTGTAACACTTTTTTAATGGTTTATCTGTTGTTGGATTTGGTTTTTTGCTTTTTGGGTATATGGGTTTTGAGATTTAGATTGTTAATTAGATATTTTAATTGCAGTTTTAAACATTAGTTAAGATATTAGACATATGGAGATTTGATGTTCTTGAAAGATAACCTCTTAAGTGGCCAGATGGAAGCAGAGTTCTATTTAGGCTTAATAATTAGAGAATTTGTGATAGATATAATATAAGACATATATTGTCAAAACATTTTTTGATAGTCTAAACAATATTTTGTGTAGATTATGTTTCAAATTCTTGATGTGATGACATTGCTCATATTTGATCAAGATTTAATTTTTACTACAATGGTTCATGAGGTTTTATGCATTATAGATACCCTTTTAACCGTCATTTTTATTGACCCGTTAAAGATAGTATATAACCCGAATCAACTGATTTATGAGTGAACGGGCTACGTTCACTTGAACCATTGTTTATGATGAATGAAAGTAATAACATTGAGTGGAAAGAGTTTTGTTTATGATATCGACTGTTTTTGTGCGCAGATGTTCCATTTGATGCCTACACCGCAAGGAAGCTTTTATGTGTACAATGACATATTCCGCCTGAATTATGCTTGAGTTCTTCGACAAATAAAAAAGCCTTTCTAAAAAAACTTTACTTTTTTTGGTGTTAAAGATATTCTCCTTGAGAAGAAGGAAATCATGTCTTTCTAAAAAAAAAACTTTGTTATATTGGTAACCATGATTGGTTGTATGTTACTTTCTAAATGTTGAATGAAAGTGAGCTGTGATGTCGATGCACGCTGCTTTGTGTGATAGCATCTTTTATAATGGTTAGTTTGGTACTTGGGCTAGGGTTCCATGAACAGCAAGGCAAGTTATATATCATACATGATCTTGAATCGATATGACTAGGGAAAACCGCCTCAAAATCCAACAAATGTTCTAATTTCAGTTTATAAAGTCTCATTTCGTAGGATAGTAGCCATCCCAATCAGTTGATGGTTGGGTACTGAAGGGCTTGTTGCGTAGCTATATCAAGGTGTGTACATAATAGTGATCCTCCCCAAGTGGTTGAGAGGGTTCTAGTCCTCCTCCGATCGTGGATAAAGGTGTATATATAGGAGTATGATTAGAGGGTGTGTGAGTTATCGTTTTAAAAGAAAATAAAAAAGTTGATGTGTTGATCTGAATGCTCGTCCAGTGAACCGTTGAGCTTAACCAAGTTGGTTGGACCAGACTTAAGCATGATGCATGATGCATTTTGTGTTTGTATTAACAACTTGCTGGAAAGAGGCTACAGAGAATGGTTGGTTGACTTTATCAGAGTCAGCACCCAACAGGAACATGCAGTGGTCGGTTCAACAGTAATATGCAGCGTCTGGTTCAACTTTTCCACATCCGGCCAGGTCCCTATGGCGGCATGATAGCCCCTGCAACCACTAAGCATGGTGCCGTCGCATGATCTTTAAAACAGGGTTGATGAATTGAGAAAAAAGGTTCAGAAATGTTTCTTTACCACACTTTTATGTGCTTTTTTTTTAAGCTTTTCACATAATCCCTCTCTTTGAAAGTGGTAACACAAATTATACACTACAAATCATATTATCTTCCCCATTCCTGGATCCACCCATTTCTTCACAACAAACAGTGTTCCTTCACCGCCAAATCCAGCCTGTGAACATGACCCGTTTAGCTAAACATGTTCGATTTAAAACTCACCTGAAGCTTTTAGACAAAAACCCGAACCCACAAATCTAATGTAGGTTCATCAATTTGGAGGGAGTTGGAGATCGAATCAGTGTTGTGACAGCGTCGACGACGATGGATGATGTGGATAGGGGTTTGGAGGGATGTAGAACGAGAATCGGGGTGGTGGTGGTGTTTGGTGGCTGAGAATCGGAGATGGTGGTGGTCAGTGGTGGTGAGAAGCCCTTCGTACGCTTCTCACGGATATATGTTATGTTTCTCTAAATTATCTTTCATACCAATTAACCAAAAAACAACTTTTAAATAATTATATACTTTTTTTCCTTGTTTGCTTTCAAAGTTGCAACAAAACAAACATGAAACATGACAATGTGATCCAATTATATCCGTTAAGACCGGTGCACATCAATATCTATTTTTGACAAGAGCAAAAAAAAAAAAAAAACATTAGGTTCTTTTTGTCTTTATGAAATCTATGACAACCTTATTGACCTCCAAATTCTGGACGTTTCAATGATTGTTGGTTTTGATCTTTGTCAAATGTCAAACATTTTCTTGTCAAAATATTTACAATATCCTTCCTTCCTGTTTATCCAATCTTGATTCCTAAGATGGGCACGGAAGATAAAAGACCAACGGTCGAATTCTCACCAACATTGCTAGACGAATCATCCGAGAAGAAAATCGTCGATTCGGCTGATCAGGAAATCATACCAGAATGGAAAGATCAAATCACATTTAGAGGTTTAATTGTGAGTGCTTTGTTAGGGACACTTTTTTGTGTCATAGCACACAAGCTCAATCTCTCCGCGGGAATCATCCCTTCGTTGAACGTTGCTGCTGGCTTGCTTGGCTTTTTTCTTTGTCAAATCATGGACCACTTTCATCGAAGGCTTTGGGTTATCTACTCGCGCTTTCACTAGGCAAGAGAACACAGTTATTCAGACTTGTGTTGTTGCTTGTTATGGCATCGCCTGCAGCGGTAGTTTTTCATATCCTATCCTCATATTTAGTTTCCATTAGATTAGTAAAAGGATTTATGTTCGTGTCATTGATATCAGATCAGTACGCTCGTTGGTCCTACACCATCATTTTTAGGACCATCCAATATGAGGATGTCAACATAGTATCTACTTAGGTTGTAAAGAATATGTAAGCGATTCCATAAACTGTGAACGGAGAATAAAAACGTCTAAAAATTCTTATCCGGGAGCATGGCCACTGCATTTTAAATCTACTTATCTAAATTTCTAGGTGGCCTAATAGTGTAATTGCTAGAACCTGCAGCAATGTCATTCAGTCTTTTTGTCATGCTATTATGTTCTAATGTCATCTTGTAAGTATACTTATAATATCATGGCATAAAAAATGCATTCTCCATGTGTGTATGATATTTTCTGGTTTGGTTTTCCATGTTGCGATCGGTCATTAGGTGGATTTGGGACTTATTTGCTGGCGATGGACGAGAGGTCATACAAATTAATAGGCGCAGATTACCCTGGTAATCGGGCCGAAGATGTTAAAAATCCAGGATTATCTTGGATGACTGGGTTTCTTTTTGTTGTCAGTTTTCTTGGTCTTTTCAGTGTTCTTCCACTTCGTAAGGTAAATAACCTCGTATACTATTGATATACCGTTTTAGCTATACGTGACACATATTTTGTATGTGATTTCAGGTTATGCTGATGGATTATAAGCTTACATACCCTAGTGGAAGTGCCACCGCAACGCTAATAAATAGTTTCCACACGACTACTGGTGCTGTAACGGCAAGGTATATATAAGCATAGAATAATATACTCGTCAACTGCTTCAATCGTTAACTACATTAGATCATCATTTATGTATTGAAGTATCTATATAAATGTGATCAAAAAAAAATCCTCGACAGGAAACAGGTAAGCTGTCTCGGAAAGTATCTGAGCTTAAGCTTTATATGGAGTTGCTTTAAATGGTTCTTTAGTGGTAGCGAGAATTCATGTGGATTCGATCATTTTCCTAGTCTCGGTTTGACCCTATACAAGAATACGTATGTTTGTTTATATAGATATTTCATATTTGTCTAGTCATAACGGTCTTACCTTAAACTAAACATGAGGCATTCTCTTCTGCAGGTTTTACTTCGACTTCAGCGCTACTTATGTTGGATGTGGTCTTATTTGCCCACACATAGTCAACTGCTCAGTCCTTTTTGGAGCTATTCTATCATGGGGCATACTTTGGCCCCTCATTAGCACACGTGCAGGCGATTGGTATCCAAGCGGTTTAGCCAAACATGACTTCAAAGGTCTTTATGGATACAAGGTAGGCATTTTCTGTTACTGCATTAAATATATATCGACACATATGCAAGGTTTAGCTTGTATTTATGATTTACGTCTTCTGGCTTTGTATGAAGGTCTTCATAGCGATTTCCCTTATTCTTGGAGACGGGTTCTATAATTTGATGAAGATAATAGTGCTCACCGTAAAGGTTTTGTTCAACACCGCCAGACAACAAGATCTCCCTGTAATAAAGGACTCTGAGGTATCCGGATCGCAATTGGAGAAAGAGAAAAGAGACGAAGTTTTTCTAAAAGACAAGATACCAACTTCGTTCGCAACCTCTGGGTACGTGGGTTTGGCGGCAATATCAACAGCGACAATTCCGCTTATTTTCCCATCCCTAAAGTGGTACCTGGTTTTGTGTTCTTACATAATTGCTCCCGCCTTTGCTTTTTGCAACTCTTACGGATGTGGTCTCACAGACTGGAGTTTAGCTTCCACATATGGAAAAATCGGTCTTTTCATAATCTCTTCATTAGTTGGAAGTGATGGCGGCGTATTAGCTGGTTTAGCAGCATGTGGTGTTATGATGTCAATCGTCTCCACTGCAGCCGACTTGATGCAAGATTTTAAAACCGGATACTTGACCTTATCATCAGCAAAGTCAATGTTTGCGAGTCAAGTAGTGGGAACCGCGATGGGTTGCATCATTGCACCCCTCACATTTTGGATGTATTGGTCCGCCTTTAAAGTTGGGTCCCCAGACAGCGTTTATAAGGCACCATATGCTGTCATATATCGAGAAATGGCTATTCTTGCAGTCGAGGGATTCTCTGAGCTTCCAAAGCATTGTTTATCTTTATGTTACGTGTTCTTCGTTGCAGCCTTGGTGTTGAACCTGTTACGCGATCAGATTCCTTCAAAAGTGTCCAGATTCATTCCCATTCCCATGGCAATGGCTGTGCCATTTTACATTGGAGCTTACTTTGCGATTGACATGTTTGTTGGGACGGTTATATTATTCGTTTGGGAACGAATGAATAAAAAGGACTCGGAGGATTATGCAGGAGCAGTTGCTTCAGGGTTAATCTGTGGGGATGGGATTTGGACAATTCCATCAGCAATACTTTCCATTTTGAGGATCGACCCGCCCATCTGCATGTACTTTAGGCCTGCGGTTGACAGCTTATAATTTATGATCTGCAACCCATGCATTTATTTCAGTTAGAACTTAGACATGTAAATATGTTTGGTACAGTTTTCTTCTATCCCATGTATTTTGCTTCAGATGCGGACAACAGACATTTTCTGTTACTTCCTTGGTGGTAAATGACATAAATGTCGTCCAAACATATGACGAGTTGTTCTTAGTTTAGTAAAACCAAATTACTGTAAGAAGGGACTGGCTGATGGCATTGACTACGGGGTCACTACGACATAAGTGCACATGATCAAGTTTCCCATGTATTTACTAAATCCCTATTAAGAGAGAAGTTTGTGTCACTAGACCTAAACTAGGACTAAAGTTGTGAAATCAGTTGTTTGAATGAGTTAGCGGATTAGCGGGTCACTTAGTATTTGCTTGAAGCATCCGGATTATGATGGTTTAATTTGTGTGCCAACGATTATGATGAGGTAATGCACGATTCATTCTACTCATACTTGTCAAAGCGCCTAGGCGCATAGGCCGAGCCCGGAGCCTAGGCGCAAGGCGCATAAAAAACGAGGGCTTTTTATAATTAGGCGCATAGTATAAAATACATTTGTTAGGGATTTTAGAGATGTTTTAAGCTTGTTTAGGGCTACTTTAGGATGTTTTAGGGTTGTTTATGACTCATTTAGGATGTTTTAGAGGTTTATGCAACTTTTAGCCTGAATTTGTCTGGAAATCAGCCTGAAAACAACCCTGATAGTGCGCCTCATTGTCTAGGCGCGCGCCTCACAGGGCGCAGCGCACTTGGTGCGCCTCGAGCCTAGGTATACTTATTTGACAACTATGATTCTACTCACTCTCACTTGAACTTGCGTCAATTTTCTCTCTTGAAAAACATATACTTATTCTCACACTGGCGGATGGTTAGACAGAGAGGGAAATCAACATAAAATATTACGCGCAAACATAATCATAACAGTTAAAGTTTACTAGCATCTCCAAGCAGAAGCAGCAAGAATTGATCTATCTTGCCACCCTAACAACAAACATCCTTTATCTTCACTCAACTTATACCCATCACACGAGTACAAACTCAGTAATATCTTCGACTGAGTCACCGCGTTCTGACTCAGTGGCACACCTTCAAACCCTTTCCCTTCCATAATCTTCCTCCATTTCTCCAGCCTCTCATGTCTCATCACTCTTTCAGCCCCTTCACACGCCACAATGTTCCTTATCTCGGGTGCAAATATATACTGTTCCACCTTAGCCCGCTGTGGCGAGTCGGCTGGGAACGTTGCATCAAGCGAGTCAAAGATGGCTGAATAGTAATGCAACGCTTCCAAGAACCTACCCAAGAAGTATGGCCCGTTATGGCTCGCTTCTTGCTCGACTATTGTAACAATATTAGGGGCTTGGTCACGGATCATTGCCAGTAAGTTTCCTAGGCAATGAGCCGGGACACGCTGAAGGCGGTTAACTGAGTTAACCGCCAACGCTTCACCAACTCTTCGATTGAACATATGTGGTTCCAAGTCTTCTAACTGTTCGCTAACCGCGTGGAACTCAAAGGGGACATGGAGAGAGTGGGCTAATTCGGACAAGCATCGTCCGGTTTCCCTAACACAATCCGGAGATGAGCCAATACCCGTGATCCGGAGAAAAGGCGGCCCATTGGGCCTGGCTGCTATGGCCTGCATGAAAGCAGGCCATTGGTAGCCTTGAAGGATATCAAGATCAATAACGTGTACACGTTCTTCAACTTCAAATGCTTCAAATATAGCTTGGTTGGCTGTGAAATGAGCAAATTTAATATAAGGGCATGCTTGGTAAACAATTTGGTATATTTTTAGGATGTCCATTGGGTTTGGAGGGAAGGGGGTGAACTTTGGGGTGGATGAGGGTTGTTTTGTGGTGAGCGTGGCAGCGAGGCGCGCGGTTAGAGCCTCGGTGAAGCACGAGGCGACGCGCTGCATCGAATCGCCTAGCGGGGAGACTACACGGTTTAGGTGGTGAAGGTATTTTCTAGCGGACATGAAGTCGTCTTTAGATATTGCTTCTGCGCATGCTAGAAGAAGGTGCACCAGTTGAAGTCCACTATCATGCTCCTGTTAGAAAGTTTCATTAAACATGATTAGACCAAATGAATTATCATTTTATATATAGCTATAGTTATTATTGTTTGATATATCATTTATTTTAAGTTTGATTGTCCATCATTGTTCCATGTCTAGGGAATATTATGATAGTTATTGGGGAAATTTCAATAAATGTATTAATTTTATAAGGTGACTCATAGTTGATCAATATATGAAAAACCATAAATTTCCTATCAGTTTTTACACACACAAAAAAAAAAAAAAAAAAAAGATAAGCGAACCTCGGCGTCAACTGGAGGATAAACCATGAGGTGGTTTTGGCTCATCGGTTGTGGTTGTGGTTGTAGTCTAGATGGCACATGTTGTCTCGGTTCAACTTGATGCAGTCGCCTATGTTGTTTTTCTTCTCGTCTCTCTCGCTCTAGTTGTTCCATCAGTGGTGCGTTCGAAGGCGCAGATTGGACAATTTGATGATGCATATGTCCATTATCCGTAGCCCTTCCACCACCACCAACACCACCATGCACCGAAGTATTATTGTCATCATAATACCTAGTATCATTAGGCAACGTAAGACAGTCCAACAAAGCAGGAATATTCGCCAAAGAATCATACGATTGATCCGAAGCCACACCCGCCGTAGAGTAAGCCAAGAACTCATCATCCCCATCAAAACCGTCCAAGAAATTCTCTATAACGGGCAATGTCATCGTTTCAACTTCCATGAATTGATTATTAGGGGAGTTACAATTACTAAACACCCTTTGGAGTGGACTCATTCCTTTCACTCTATTGCTGTTGTTGTTGCTGTTGCTGTTGCTGTTGCTGTTATTAAACGGTGCCAATGGGGACATCCTCCGTGGAGGCGAACAGCCAAACGGAGGATGTCCATTGTTGGCTAAATAATAAAAACTAGAAGACTGAGAGCATGATGGAAAAGACGCTCTAACAGGAGAGGAAATCATGAAATCCGCCTCGAGTTGGTCCGAAAAAATTGATTCCCACAACGTGTTAGTATCTGGAGAATTAATTTCCATATTTTCATGACCTACATGTTCATATTTGAGGGATGGAAAGCCAAGGCTAGTGGGTACGAGAATCGAGGAACACGAGGATTGCGACGGTGGCGGCTGCGATGGTTGTGGTGGTACAAGTTTCTTGATGTTATCGGAGTCATGGGAAGAGGTTGGTTGGAGTTTTAGGCATGAGTTTTCGGTTATGAGAGTGTTCATGTCATTGTGTAAAGAAGTGTTGGTGGTTGCATGTATCATTTTAGAAACTAAATGAAAGTGGTTTTTAGGGTAAACAACACTTTTCAAAGCCCTTTAATTGAAAATGGAAAGGTAAAAGACAATGTTGTTAGTTGGAGGTTAGTTATTGGTTGTTGTAAATTTGTAACGGAAAATCCAACAATTCAAACTAGAAGTTAAAATATTTGGATCTTGTGTATGCCGGCGGCTAATTGATTAGGCTAGTGGGTGAACAGACGAGCACCCAGCCCCGTCCCACCTTTTTTGCCCCGTCCCACTTGCTACACCGCCCCTTGAACCCCCGTCCCCTTCACCCCCGTCTCCCTCGTTCTTCACCGGACATGAGGGACGCTCCAATTACCATCACCCACCAATGCCTCCACCAATCACCGCCCTCTGCCACCCCCCGTCTCCGATTGCCTACACCGCCCCCTGCCCCCGTCCCTCCCGTTCTCCGTCCCCCGGTCCCACCTTTTTCCTATGTGTTATCCCCTTTCTCCGTCTGTTCACCCACTAGCCTTAGGGTTTAATTGCTAACTTTTATTGATTATTATTATTTGTAAGTTAATAATTGTTAAATATAGAATAAGAGAGCTAAATAGTTGAGAAACCTTAAGTCTACATTCTTTTGTTATTGCAACAACATACTTGATGTATTAAATTAAAGTTACAATATATTCTAAAATGTTAATATTACTAGAAAAGAAATTGGTTTTTTCTACCAAATAAATCGGGTTTGACAAAGGCATGGAAGAACATTGTGTTATTGGAAGAGAAGCTTTTATTTGCAAGGAAAAGGTTACGTTCGTACGTAAAAGCTATCGTGGGAGATGGGGCGAGTATTAGAATTTGACTTGATCCGTGGCTTTTTTCAGACCTACTAAAAGTGGTATATATGCAATTGGGTTCCTTTAAAGTGCAATATTTTAGCATGGCGAGCATAGCAAAATAGGATTCCAACATTCTCAAATTTAATTTGGAGAAATGTTACGATCAAGACTTGTGTGTTAGTGCGATTCTGTATATGAAAGTGTAGAGCACCTTTTTACATCTTGTTGTGTGGCAATGGTGATTTGGTTATAGGTCAATCATTGCTGTAGAATGGATCCTCTTTACGTGTTCTCCTTTAGAGACAATTTGGAGGTTCATAGATTCATTAAGAAAGGAAAACACGATAACAAAGTCGTTCATGAGATTTTCATGATAGCGATATGGTGCATTTGGAGAGCAAAAAATGATAAGATTTTTAAAGGTATTAACGTCAAGGTTTGCGACATCTTGGCGAATGTGAAGTTTTTATCCTTTTCTGTGGCTTGTGGCTTAAAAGCAGGTTTAAGTACAAAACCTTTTTGAAAGAGTTCAAACCCATGCATAATTCATTGATTGGAAGGGTATAAATAATTACAATCATATCTCCTAACTATGGTAACAGATAACTACAAATAATTACAGATAATATCAATTCTAAATATACAATCTATTACACCCCCGCAGTCGAAGCGGGAGGAGACCGGATGCTGAGACTGGACCGGAAGTCTTCAAATAGTACGCGTGGCAAGCCCTTTGTGAATATATCTGCAATCTGATATCTGGATGGGACATGTAAAATACGAACTAGACCCCGCTGAACTTGTTCCCTGACAAAATGAATATCTAACTCGATGTGCTTAGTGCGCTGATGTTGAACAGGATTTCCTGATAAATATATAGCACTGACGTTATCACAGTAGACCATGGTGGCGCGGTCAATGGGAACAGACAGCTCAAGCAACAGATTGCGTAACCAACAAATCTCTGAAACAACGTTGGCTACCCCACGGTATTCGGCTTCAGCGCTGGAGCGGGAGACAGTGGGTTGCCGCTTGGACGACCAAGAGATTAAGTTCTCCCCAAAGTAAATGCAATAACCACTCGTGGAGCGTCTGGTATCTGGGCAACCCGCCCAATCACATCCATATATGCTATGAGAGATGTCGCTGCCGTGGGACCCAGTGAGAGGCCGAAGGCGGCAGTACCTTTGATGTAACGGATGATGCGCTTAAGTGCATTCTAGTGTGCTGTATATGGGGCATGCATGTGCATACATATCTGCTGAACGGCATAAGTAATATCGGGACGGGTGAAAGTTAGGTACTGAAGCGCACCCGCTAGACTCCGATATAAGGTGGGATCATGAAACGGTGTATCCGGAGTGGAGCCCAGCTTAGAATTCGAATCTACTGGGGTCGCTACCGGGTTACACGACTGCATACCAGCACGAGCTATGATGTCATTGGCATAGGACTGCTGTGAAAGAAACATAGTGTTGCGCTGACGTGTCACAGAGATGCCAAGAAAATAGCTCAATGGGCCCAGGTCTTTCATGGCAAACTCTTTTGCAAGAGTCGCCATGAGACGGAGCCGAAGACTGTCTGAGGAGGTGACCAAAAGAATGTCATCCACATAGAGGAGAAGATAAGCAGTGTCGGTGCCCTGGTGGAGAGTAAACAAGGAGGCATCGCATCTGCTATGTAAGAAACCCAGAGAAAGAACGAAATCAGTAAACCGTTGATACCACGCCCGGGGTGCTTGCTTTAACCCATAAAGAGACCTGCGTAACAGACAAACATGATCCGGAAAGTTTTTATCCCTGAACCCCATGGGTTGATGCATGTAGACAGTCTCCTGTAAGTGTCCGTGTAAGAAGGCATTAGTGACGTCTAACTGATGCACAGCCCATCCTTTAGAGAGAGCCAGCGAAAGAACCGTCCAAATAGTCGCCGGTTTAACGACCGGCTAAACGTCTCACCACAATCAATACCCACTTGTTGAGAGCGACCATCGCACACAAGACGTGCTTTGTATCGCTCTAAAGTCCCGTCTGACCTGTACTTATGTTTAAACAACCACATAGACCGAATAATATTCATATGAGGGTCACGAGGAACTAACTCCCAAGTACCGTTTCTAATTAATGCATTGTACTCGGTAGACATGGCAGAAAACCACTCCGGACTGGCCAAGGCATCGGTAGGGGTTTTTGGAATGGGTGCAATGTTGGTGGAAGCGGATAGGTTGAATGGGATTTTTGGTTTATGGATGCCGCTCATGGAGCGGGTATGCATGCGAGTGGGTGGGGGAGCAGTGGGTGTGGGGTGAGGCTGATGTGACAGGCCAGGGGTGTTGGGAGTGGGGCTGGTCATAGTAGGCTGGGAAGGCTGCGTAGATGGGCCAGAGGGAGCGGGTGGGTGTTGTGGTTATGAGATGGAGTGGGCAGTGGGCTAACAGTGGGATGGATTGGGCCGGGTTGGGAAAGTGAGGTATTGGGCCGGTAGGTTGGGACGGTGGGTTGGGAGGCTGCGTGGGGTTATTTTGTGAGTGGGAGGTGGATATATGAGGGCATAGGTAAGGTGGTAGGTTACTGTCGAGAAAAGTATAAGAGGGTGTAGGCCAATGGTTTGTCTAAATGGGAAGGTGGTCTCATCAAAGGCGACGTGACGAGATATGTAAAATTGTTTGGTGGAAAGGTCAAAACAACGGTACCCGCGGTGTGTGGGCGGATAGCCGAGAAAGACACACGGTTGAGACCGGTTTTCAAGTTTATGAATGGTGGTAGACGGGGTGAGGGGGTAACAAAGGCAACCGAAGACACGTAAAATGATCATAAGTGGGTGTGGACATGTATAACATTTCAGTTGGGGTTTTGTTGTGGGTGGTCTTGGATGGTAAAATGTTTTAAAAGGTAGGTTGCGGTTTCTAAGGCAAAATGCCATAGATGGGTGGGTAAGGAGGCATGAGCCATTAAAGTGCGGACCATGTTATTGATGGTTCTAATTTTGCGCTCAGCCTTACCGTTTGGGAGGATGTATAGGGGCAGGATAGGCGGTAAAGTATGCCATTTGTGGTAAAAAAGTTTTGAAATGAGGTGTTAACATACTCACGGCCGTTGTCACATTGAAACGTTTTGATAGTACGTTCAAATTGGGTTTTAATGGTTGAGGCAAATTGTGTAAAGGAGGGGAAAACTTGTGATTTTTGGGCAATGGGGTAGGTCCATAAAAAATTAGAATAGTCGTCAAGAAATAAGACATAATATTTATGGCCTAAAGAACTAATTATAGGGGATGTCCACACGTCACTATGTATAATGTCAAACGGTTGCAAAGTAATATTATTAGAAGCAAAGAAAGGTAAACGAACACTTTTTCCAAAAATACAAGACTGGCAAACATTATTCGAATGAAAATCAAAATCCAAAACATGAGAAGTTTTTTAATTTATTCAAAGGTGCACGTCCTGGGTGGCCAAGACGGTGATGCCAGACTTGGGAGGAGATAGCAGCAAGGGCGGTAGGTTGAGATGTAGAAGACCCGAGCAGCAAGGGATAGAGATCACCGCTGCTGTTGCATCGTAGGAGCGGTGCCTTGGTCTTGTAGTCCTTCACAAGAAAACCAAACGGGTCAAATTCTACTGAAACCCAATTGTCTGTCGTAAAGCGACGGACAGAAATTAAGTTTTTAACAAGACGAGGGGAGTAAAGGACATTTTTTAGGACAAAAGGTGGGAAGGGCTTGGGTAAGTATTTTGTGCCTTGTCCAAGGACGGGTATGGTTTCGCCATTACCTACTATAATATTACGAGACAAGCAAGAATTAGAAAAGGAATGAAAGTCACCTTGCTCGTGAGTCATAGTGGATGAAGCTCCTGTGTCCATGTACTGAGTAGGATCCGGTTGTTGTAGGGACATCGTATACATAGCCTGTTCAATATCAGTGGGAGTATAAGCCGTGTGGGCCTGTTGGGGTTTGGGACCAAGTAAACCAGGTTGTGAGGGGTTAAAGGTGGGCCGGTTGGTGGCTGTTGGGTACGGACAGGGTGGGGCGGGCCAGGTCTGGTTGGTTTGGGTATTGGGCCAAGGTTGGTTGGTTTGGGCCGGTTGGAAGGGGTAAGGAGAGTAGTTGTTGTTGGGCCAAGGTGAGAAGGGAGTAGGCTGAAACTGGAACGGGTATTGCGGGCCAGTCCAGAAAGGAAAGCGCTGAACCCTGTGACCGTCCAGTAAAGTTGGAACGGCCACGTCCACGACGGCGCTGCTGCGGCTGGCCGCTGTTTCGGGTGTAGGTGCGGTTGTCCGGTTGGGTGTGGGGTGGTTAGGGTGCCGGAGGAGGTGGCGGTGAGGGCAGTGGAGGCGGATTTGGCGGCGTGGCGGGCTTGGTCGGCTTTACGGCTCTGATACCATGAAAGAGTTCAAACCCATGCATAATTCATTGATTGGAAGGGTATAAATAATTACAATCATATCTCCTAACTATGGTAACAGATAACTACAAATAATTACAGATAATATCAATTCTAAATATACAATCTATTACTTTTTTTGAAAGAATTGATGTAAATTCTCGTTGTATATGTTATAATCGTGGGGAAAATCACAGTAATAAACATTAGACTCACCAACTTTACCAAAATAAACAAAGTTATAGGCTAAGATTTAGGGATTTCAGAAAAAAAAACTAGAAAAGCAGAATATGACATGTGTCTACTTGGCTAATCTATAGATGCAACCAATTATATTACTACACCCCTAAGGTCTAGTTATCCCCTAAACTATTGCCGTTTAGATATCTTTAGCCATAATCATTGTCTTCCCTAAACTCTAGCCATTTCTTCATGATCTTCCCTAAACTCTAGCCGTTTATTTTTTTTATTGCCTAAACTAAACTGTAGGTTTTGTTATTTATGTGTCATATTCCCAAAACATGGCTACACCTTAGGGAATTTGGGAGAAAACCTCTAAGGTTTTGGGATCGCTTTGAAGCGGCTAAAACTAAGACATATAATAAAAATGGCTAAGGTTTAGGGATGGATGGAGAAAACGTCTAAGGTTTAGGGATAAGCCGAGCTGTTTGAAGCCATAGAAAACGTCTAAAGCCATTTTGAAAAAGTAACGGCGAAATATTTGAGGAGTTAGGCCGTCTTTAGCCGGTTCAGTATATTCAGGTTATGTCAGTACTTTGTGTCAGAGAAAATGGCAAGATATTAGCCATGTTTAGACTTTTCGTTTTTTTTTTTTTTTTTTGAATGTGAGAGATTTTATTGGTTTAAAAGTATTGGGTCCCATCACCCTCAACCCCTCTAGATTTTAGCCACTTCCATAAATTCTAGCCACTAATAATGTTTATTTTTGTAAAAGCTGTTTAGTGTACGTTTTTATGATTTTCCCATAAACGTGTTGGTTCTTGGCCAGAGCCCCACTTTTTAGAGTGCAGGTTCTCTATTGAAAGTCTACATTAGAAAAAAATTAGTGTGTCTACAAATAGAAGAATAAAATGTTACCAAGTAAAATAGTGAAAGGAATAAAGTGAATACTTTGGCCACACTGAAAAATAAATTAAGGACGTGGGCTCCACACTGAAAGAGAAATGCGTCATAGGGTAAGTATATTAGAATATACGTTTATTTATTAAAATTAATAAAAAGCTATAATACTAAAAACAAAGAAGTAAAAGATGTTACATTGTTTGACTTCATCGACATCATCTTCACTTCATTGACATATTCCTAAACCAAAATGATGAGATAAACACTTTTTCTACAATAAAGTTATTAGATCGTACGTAGGTCGCTTGAGCCAAGTTAATAAATAAATAGTTTCTAACACCATGTTGGAAATGTTTACGAAAATACAATTTAACTTTAACCGCTAAATAGTAAATATAAATGTTTTTCATTAAGGTTTCCTTTCTTAAAAACAGTTATTCCTCACCTATTTATATATTAAGAAAATTTAAAATACAAAGAATCTATAATAAAGAGTATGAAAGAATTTGAGACTTTGATCCTCGAAATCAATGGATAAGATTGAAAGATTCATTTGTTGAATAAAATCACACATGAAACAATTGAAACTCACTTAGAGTTAGGTCAATAAACCCTAATGGCGAATAGCCGTCCGAATAGCCGTCCGCCAATTCCGGCTAACATTCAGGCAAGATTAACCAAACTTTTCGTCAACAACCTACCGGATCGTTGCAGTGGGGCTGATTTGGCGACAGTTCTTAGAGGCATGGGGACGATATTTGATATCTATATCGCGCGTAAAAGAGACAAACAAGGGAAAAGGTTCGGTTTTGTGTCTTTCTTGGATGTCAAAGACGGAAGCGACTTATTGAAAAAGCTCTCTACAGTCCGTTTGGGTGAGTTTTAAGTTGAAGTTTAATATCGCTAGATTTGTCCTTGAGGAGGGAGAGGTAAATCAAGCGGACAGGAATGATCGGCACAAAAGGTATGTTAAAGAATCGCCGGTTCAGCCTTTTGCAACTAAAGGCTCTGGTGTTAATGGTATCAATGGTATGTCGTTTAAGGAAGCATTCTCGGGAGAGGCGATTGGCAAAACAGTGACTGTGGGATGACTCTCTAGAGGCATTCACCTTCCTGCATGGAAGGACGGTTTACGTAAGGTTAACGTCCTTAGAGGTATTACAGAACATTCGGATAATTTTAAACGAGATGAAACTGGCAGAAGGTTTGGTGAGATATGTGGAGGTTTGTCAGTGTTAATTGAATTCTCTAAAGCTGAACATGCTGTGATGGCGATGGCTGAATTGGAGGGCAGGAAGGATTGTTTTGAAAATCCTAGAATATGGGTAAGGTCAATCATTGTCGTTTGAAAGGGTTGCTTGGCTGAAGATTGTAGGAGCTCCGATGTGCGTCTCGGATCCTGTGGTGTTCAATGATATTGGAGGGCTCTTTGGTACTGTGGTTAAAGAAGCATGTGTGGATGTGCATGGTTGTGACTCTACGTTCCAATACGTTGGTGTTATAGTCAAACCATGGTAAAATGATTCAAGATGTGGCTTTTCTACGATGGAGAGGTAAATCTTTAAAGTTTGGGTCTCGGAAGTGGACAAAGATTGGGTTGGAGAGTTCATGAAAGGGATCGCAGAATCGGAGGGATCCTTTATGGATAGAGAAGATGAAGGTCATTCAGCGGAGAAGACGCCGGTGGCGGTTCAGTCACAAGACGATGGCCGGAATAGTGGAGTCCGGTTTACTGGTTCGACGAACTTTAATGCAGAAGTTAATGAGGAGTTGGTTTCCAAAAGTTTGGGAGGTGTTACTATACACACAATCCAATGAGAACCAGGGGGAGTTTGGAAATAAGGAGAAACATGCGGAGGTGATTATGGGGGACATTCAATCAGCAGGTAAGTCCTTGAAGAGAAAAAAATTCAAAAGTTTT
>JAUTDX010005712.1:0-27858 GCA_030844895.1 Ambrosia x helenae
CATTAGCCCATTACACATCGGCCCATTAAGGTTTGAGCGATCATCTCTATAAATCATTTTCCTCATCACTTATCATATAATTCCATGTTTCTAACTTTTTAAATAATTTTTTATTCTCAGCAGTTTTTTAGCGCACTATGAATTTTTTTTTTAGGTCGCAAGAATGCACCAATTGTTGATATATTTTTTTGTATCTTGTATTTGTAGCAACAATTTGGCGGTGTGACCTGAAAAAAAAATGTTTTTCTTAGTGTAGTACTCTTTCTAGCATAATGGTCAACTGAATCTTGCTTGGTAGTTATTTTCCTTAACAGATGCTTAATACACCTCTAGATATAAAACTAAAAAGATTCACAACTTTTTATGTGTGTAATGATCTGCTTGCATAATGTAACCTTTGAACATACATAATCCTTCGTTGGTTGTATTCTCTTGCAAATTAGTATTTTCATCTAAATAAAATACTATTCTATGTGGTTATCAATGTGGTGCTTAAATAATATCGTGAAAACTGGACCGACTGGTTTAATCGAGGTCACACTTTTTTTTATTAGGAGCGGTAAACAAGCCACGACCCATAAGGTCTCAATCGGTCTGCCCGTTGTCCAAGAACTGGGTCGAATGTTATGACTAAGTTTGAACAATTTGTCAACTGGTTTGTAAGTTTCAGTTGGTCTGGGACAAATCGCCTAGATAATAGTATAAACATTTTAGAATTGTAAAAGAAATCAAAGTAAAGAATGTTTTTTGTTAATACATTTAGTAACCTAAACAATTTAGATTGGAGAGATTATGTAATTTGAAGGTAGATTTAGGTGGGGTAGAGTAAATAGAACTCCCCTAAACCTTTTTGTTTATTTAGAACACGATAAATAATAAGCGGGTATAAAAATTACTAGATTCGTTAATAAAAAAAATCCAAGTGCAAATGTCTTAAAACATTAACATAAAATACTAAATTCATTGATAAAAAAAAAATACTAAATTCATTGATAAAACACTAAATTAATTGGTCTAACATTCCACTCCAAAATGCTTTAGTTTCCACCTGCTTTATCCTCTGACCGATTCAATCAAACCCAAGGCCACTTCTATTGTCGGTCCAAACTTTTTGTGCCACTGTTACGAGATTTTGTGTAAAAAAAATGAATGGAGATTAATTTAATAAAAAAAAATTAAGAGGACATAGATTTTATGTTGTACCTTACGACACCCCGGACTCATGCGGGGACAACACTCTGCCACCCTATTATGTTGTACCTTGCCCCATGCCGCTAGCGCCTTGTTAGTTTATGTAGAGTATAAAATTTAAAAAATAAGAACCTTCGATAAAACAAACGAACAAAATGGTATTTCTAAAGTATCAATGTTCAAATAGATGTGCGTGCCTTTTAGGGATTAAAATGCTGACGGGTGAGTGAATAGTTGAGACCAAATAAATTATTATTCTTTTAATTTTTTTAAAAGTTAAGATCAAATATGCAACTTTATTTCATACAGACCGTTGGCATAATTAATTACACTATAAAATAAAATACCATGTGACATTGTTTTTTATATTATAAAAAAATATCTTATCAGGATAACATCACTAGTAAACTTGCCAAAAGCTAACTAGGATCCAGTTTTTTTTTAAAGGAACTAGGATCCATTGGTAATAAGTTAATAACACACTGAACATGCCATGTTTTGTTTTTTTTGGAAGGCTAATTTCATTAACACACAAGGCCCGGCCGGAAATCTCTAAGGAAGAGAAGACCGAAAACCGGAAAAATATTACATCAACGGAAAGGAAAAATTACACCATTCTCTCCAATCTATTGAACCCTCTTTATGCCTATGTTTGAACCAAAGAAACGCCGTCGACTTGACATCCGCTATCAAGTGAGGGACATTCAAATCCCTACCGTTGAAAAATTTTGTCATTCCTAGCCTTCCAAAGTCGCCAACAAGCCACAATCAAGATGCCATACACTATCTCCTTCTTTTTAGCATTGAATGGTAACCCATCCATCATGTGAAGAACATCGGACAAGGAGAAAACAAAGAATCTTGGAATGTTACACCATAGCGCCACAGCCTCCCATATCAATCCGATAATCTTACATCCCGAAAACAAATGGTCCACCGTCTCTTCACTTTCCCCGCAAAGGTCGCATAAAACATCATCGACAAAGACATTGCGTTTACGAAGAGCTTCCTTTGTTGGTAAGCGATTCAACGAAGCCCGCCACATAAACATGTTACACTTTCTAGGGATCCATTTACTCCATTGATAGGCCTCATTTTCTTCCGATTGATAGCTCTTTTTCAACCATTTTCGCATATCCTGGACCGTATAACCATCACCATCGCCGATACTCCAACCCCACCGATCTTGCTGAGCGCTAAGAGAAACGTTTGCCAATAAACGATGACATTCGATTAGCTCCTGAATCTCTTCATTAGAACCTGGATATTGCTTCCAATTCCAACACACTGTCTGCGTACCAAAGCTTCCAATGAGGCGGTCTGCAACATTACATCGCTTGTTCACATCCAAACGAAACAAATTGGGGAACAAACTCTTCAAAGGCTCAGCGCATAACCATGGATCAATCCAGAATTTTAGTGTCAAACCATCTCCCACAATCCCTTTAATCTGGTTAATAAAAACGTGGCCATCCACCTTTAGCTATATCCAGCCTTAACCAATCTCGACCAAGCTCCTGCATAACGATTATTACAATGAACTGTTTCCCACCTTCTAGCCGAGCCGTGAATAGAATCCACCACTTTTTTCCATAAGGCATCATTCGAAACTCTATATCTCCATAACCATTTCAACAATAACGCAAAATTGTTGTCTTCTAATCTCGAAGACCCAAACCACCATCTTTAACACTTCTCGTAACTCTTTCCCAAGCCACCCAGTGAATTTTATTTTTATCTTCGCATCCTCCCCATAAAAACCTTTGATAATCACCTCCATCTTATGAATCACCGTCGCCGGGGCTTTATACAAAGAAAAGTAATACATAGGTAAGCTCTCTAAAACAGACTTAATAAGAGTTACCCTACCGGCCAAAGATACGACACTAGCCTTCCAAGAAGATAATCTTTTCCTGAAAATATCTAAAACCGAATCCAGTTGCCAATCCGGTTCATATTGGCACCCACAACAATACCCAAATATTTGAACGGAAAAGACCCCACGCTACACCCCATACTCTGCGCAAAACCATGAACCTCCTCAGCGCCCTTCCCTAACCCGAATAAGTTAGACTTACTCAAGTTTATACGAAGCCCAGAACACATGTGGAAGACACGAAGAATTCTTCTAATGGCATTCATATTAGCAAGCGACCATTCACCCATGACCAAAGCGTCATCGGCATAAAGAAGATGTGAAACAATAGGGCCATCCACATTAAGACGAACACCGTGAAAAAAACCATTACCACTAGCCGCCCTTATTAAAGATGACAAACCCTCCATCACTATCAAGAATAGAAACGGAGAAATTGGGTCACCTTGTCTTATCCCCTTCTCACAATTGAACTCGAACGTAGGAGAACCGTTCACCAAGACCGATGAACGGGTCGAACTAAGAATCCCTTCAATCCACTTACACCATCTATCTGGGAAGTTCATTTGTTTCATCATAGAAATCAAGAACCCCCAATTAACGTTATCGTATGCTTTTTCAAAATCTATTTTCAACAAGAAAAAATCTTTCTCCGTCTTCTTAGCCCAGGACAATATCTCATTAATAATAAGAGGGCCGTCAAGAATATACCTTCCGCCAAAAAAGCAGACTGGGTCTCGTGAATAATGCTTCCCATCACCTTTTTAATACGATTTGCGAGGACTTTAGATATGACTTTGCTAATGACGCCAATCAAGGTAATAGGCCGGTACTCATTCAGGCTGACCGGATCGTTATTTTTTGGGATAAGCGTAATAAACGAAGAGCCTACTCCACGGCTAATGATACCAGTGTCAGAGAATTCCTGCAAAACTTTTAAAAAATCATTAGCAAAAAGCGGCCAAAACCGCTTAATAAACCGGAAGTTAAACCCATCCGGACCTGGCGCTTTATCACTACCACAATCGAAAACAGCCTGTTTTATTTCCGCTTCAGAAAAAGGAGCAATCATACTCTCGGCTTCAGATTCACTCAATCGCTTCAAACCGCTGCATTCCAAATCCGGTCTCACCACCATATCCTCAACAAAGCGCTTTCTAAAGAAACTGCAGGCTTCTCTTTTAACTTCCGAAGGCTTGAAAACCCACTTACCTTCCACATTTAAACCCGGGATATTGTTGGACACCCTGCGCATATTAACACAAGCATGGAAAAAACTTGTGTTCTCATCTCCTTCCTTTGCCCAACGCACCCGAGCTCTTTGTTTCAAATCTCTCTTTTTCAATAAACCCAACTCCTTGATCCGATTTTTAGCCTCTTCAAAAACCCACAATTCTGCTTCAGTCAGGTCTCTAGCATCAATAACTTCATCCAAATCCCGCACCTCAGCATTCAAATTATCCTCCTCCTCCGTTTCCTTGATCGCCCACACCCTTTTCCACTCCAGAATGCCATGTTTCAAACGCCTTAGCTTTTGGTGCAAGCCTACCTGATAAGAACCGCTACCAATCGCCAGAGTATCCAACTCGCAAACTTGAGCCACTAATTCATTTAAGCCGTCTCGTTGAAGCCAAGAATTAAAAAACCTAAAAGGTTTAGGACCAAAATTCCGAGCTTCAGTTTTCAACACCAACGGGCAATGATCCGAACCCTCCCTCGATAAAGCCCGATATTCAGCGTTTGCCCAGTCGTTCACCACATTAGCTGAGACAAATATACGGTCTATTCGACTGCATTTATTCCCAGTAATGAAAGTAAACTTCCTCCCCTTCAAAGCATATTCAAGAAGATGAACCTTATCAAGAAAATCATTAAATTCATTAGACACCAATGCATTAAACTTAGAATTTCGACGTTCAGATCTATCCCGAACGCAGTTGAAATCCCCTGCAACAATCCAATACACATTATCAAAACAAATCACACGTTCGAGGTCAGCCCATAACAACCGTTTGTCTCTAAGTTTTTGTGGAGCATAGACGTTCATAATCGCGAACTCCTTCCCATCATCTCTAGAAGTACCAAAAATACATAAGTAATTTCTCTGCTTAATCACCCGAGACATCACAAACCTCTTTGGATCCCAAAGCGATAACAAACCCCGGATCTACCCGTAGCACCCACCCACTCGCATTCAAAAACCCCTCTCCCCAGAACCGCCCCAAATCAAAACCTTCAAGAGACGTAAATTGAGTCTCTTGAAGCATGATAAACCAATCTCATTAGCAACTCTAAGGTCACGAATCCACTTACCTTTATCTTCATTACCCATACCGCGAATATTTACCGATAGACAGTTCATTGAGCAACCCCTTGAACGCCTTCGTTAACAATCACTTGAGATAATTCGCCACTAAATTTATCCATATTCTTCGCACCCAAACTTTTAGCCAACAAAATAGTGTCCTCCGTTTCTTTTTCCACATCTGTACCCGCCCGTATCCCGTCATTCAGCACATGAACATTGTTAACCAAGTCCATGTTCTTCTCCTGACTTGTATCCTCCCCGGCATTACCCAAACCAGAAACCTCCGCCCCTTTTTCTAAGTTAAGTTGGCCTTCATTGACTGTATAAATGAAACGATCAATATCGAAAAAATCCTCACCTTCGCGTTGTCTTTTCTTTGGTCTATCGTTACCAACCGGGGACGCGGACTTATTCCTACTCCCTTTTTTCCTGCAAAAACCTCTTCGCTTTTTTACAACCGGACTAGACTCCTCAACAGGAGCTTCTGAGCATACTTGAACTTCACCCTCCACCCCAATATTGATGTTGCTATCCGATTGCGTTCCATCAGTATCATGCATCATAACTTCATCAACTCTAGTATCGCTTTCAATAGGACCCGTATCAGAAACATTCGTCCCTTCTTCCTCCATATCAACTAAACAGTCAGGAATCCATTCCGCCACTTCCTCCTCGACCCACACATCGAATTTTGACGATTTCCAATTCAATCTAACTCGCTGGTTTTACCCTTTCCACTTCGGAACGTAAAATTCCGACGCATGCAACTGATAGGTCCCCATCCTCCTCTGGAAAGATAGTTGGTTGAACTACCAATCCAAATTTGGATGCCACATCGTCAAACACTTTCGGACTTGAGAGACTTACAGGAACCCCACGTATCTTTAGCCATGCAACCCTAGACACCTTAAACGTTTGGCCATACCATTCTTCAACCAACTCGACCTGAGCATCCCAAACCTCTTTTTTGGACGTAAAATCCATCTTAATGTCGCTGTTAGGAAAAAACCAGCAGCACACACAGTCCTCCAATGTATTTGATCTCAACGTCGGTTACCTTCATATTTTTCAGCCATGTTCTAAGATTCGTCAGGGCTGCCAACGTCTTCAAATGCACTACCAGGGCACGATTATACCACTCCCCAAAAGCTACCACAGACGGATCCACATTAACCTCTAAAACTTCAGTTATCTTCGTCTCTTTATTCAGCAAAGTGTCTCTAAACGATCGCCCATCCTCCACAACTACTTCGTTAGAAGCCGATGGTTTTTCATTAGTCGCCGCCGTTGTTTGTTCCTGTTGCACTTCTTTACCCTTAACCGGTTCCCAAACCTTTTCCTCTTTCCTTGGTATTTCTTTGCCATCTACGAAACGTGCTGGAACTATAAACAGTTTATATGACCCAATCCAAACATCTTTCAGAGCGGATTCTAGATCATCCATGTTCCGTCCTCTTCTGAAAGTCACGAAGCCAAACCTTTTACCCAACCGATCATATTTGCGAGCGATATACGTACCTTGGATCTCGCCAAAAACCCTTCAAAACCCTAATCAGATCTGATGAAGCACACCCTTCTGGAAGGTTAGAGATGAAAAACTTTACCCCTTGATCCTGTTCCTTGGCCTGTTGTTGTTGACGATTACCTTTGCCTCTCTTGATTGGCACATCGTACCATGTATCCGGATGAAACCGATCTCGCCCCGACATTCTTGGAGAAACATTAATACCATGTGTAGTTGACTAGTTGGGGGCTTTATATACAAAGAGTGTTTAGTGGTAGTGGAGGGCTTGATGGGGGTTTGATTGGGTGTAGAAGTTGGGTTTGATTGAGTGTAGAAGAATGTGAGTGTAGAATTTGATTTTTTTTTTTTAATTATTTTTGCCCCATCACTCTCACGAGTAGCATCACGCTGCAACAAGATCAGGTCCCATAGCGCCAAGGGGGGGGGGGGGGGGGGGTTGTGTACTCGGCGCCATGGGGTGGATAGTGCCCCTCCTTCGATCCCACTAAAAGCACGTCAATTTTATTTATGTAATATTTTTATTAAAAAAAACTTTCAAAATCAATATAGGTACGGTATTATAAAATCACCGATATCTTATAAAACACTTTAAAGAAACGCTATTTAATTTGTTTTCGAATTCGGCGTTGAGCAAACAAATAGAACTCAAATTATTTACCGACACAAATTTTTAAGTTCTTTTGAATTTTTTTATTTAATTAAAACTTCTATATAACACACGAAATAATAATATAAGTATCCATGTAAATCAATCTCTAGATGTAGATTAAAATATTACGGTACTCGTTTTTGACCATGAAGTAGTTTCCGTACGCGTATCCGGGAGATCGCGATTTGCATGCAACTCCACAAAACATGTTTTATAATTTGTCGCATGTCTTTTGTTTCATTTCATTTCATTCATGCATGCATAGTTGCCTACAACATGGGAAAGAAAAAGGTTACCTACGATCTCAATGACAAAGATAAACCACTAAATCATGACACAACCGATCACCATCATAATAATCATCATCAACACCGCCACCATCGTCACCACAATCATCAAAAGCCAAAGAAGATCAAATCAGAAGCTAAACTATTACACACTCTCAATTCCCATTTCAAAAAACTTGCAAAAGGTCGTTCAAGAAAAAAGATTTCTCATTCCTCTCCTCGTACCATTAATGTTTCACTTTCACATGATGATAACAAACATTATCATGGTCATGTTTCGTCTTGGTTTAAGGTTGATAATAAGGATGATCGGTATGATTGGTTCATGGGTTATGGTTTTGATCATGATGATGTCCATTGCGACGAAGGAGGCTATGTGGGCGTGTTTGAATTGGGCTTAGAAAAGATGTCGTTTCTTGAGTATGAGAACAATGAGGATCTTTTTGGTGAGGAGTGTATGTTTGCTCCTGATTTAATTGCTAGCCATAACATAAGGGTGGTGTTCGAAGAAGATGGGTATGGGTCATATATACCCGACCCGATTAGGAATTCGGATAATGGTGAGGGAGGTAAGTACTTATACGACGTGTTGGAGCTTTCATCGGTGGAAGATATGATTAACGAGTTTTTAAGGGTTAATCTTTTCGTTTCTTGATTAAACAAGCTTTATTTGTTGGGAATTAAAAGACAATGAATTGGGAAATATCCTATTTCTTTTAGTTCTAAAGAATTTAAAAGTAATAAACTACAAAGGATGAAAGCTTCTTGACAAACATGCAACGTACTTACTATGAGGTTATATGGTAAGGAATGGAGCTCCTAGGCTGTTCATTGCGCCACGTAGACAAGGGTTTTATTCAATAACAGTCATGCAATTGAATAACGCAGCTTTAATTGAAAAAAGGAGAAAGCAAAAAAAAAATTGATTGGTTGTGAGATGTGGCCCCCTCAATTTCTACCTGTTATTGCTTGCGAAGAGGACGGCGATGGAGGCAATGGCGCCTCCTAATAGTGCTTAGAAAATGGAGGGAGGACACCATTGCATGTTTTCAAGTGGAGGTGGACAAGGCAATGGTGCCTCATACCGGCCAGCCTAACATACCTTACGTCCCCTGTATGATTGAGATTTACTGGCTTTGTCTTATCTTTAACTCTGAATGGTCGAACTTTCTTTGATGTCATTTGTAACGGGCCTGTCTTAGCAAGCGTCATGCAACATCCTTATCTCGATACATACAAGCCTTCTATACCAGGCATATATGATAAACTATTTAAGGTTTAACAATTTTACTTACCTTAGAATTATAAGGAGAATGGCCCCAACCCCAACCACTATGTTATTATGAGTAGGATAAGTAAATGGTACCCGGTATCGAACCATACTAGGCCATTTTTGGTACTATTTCGTACCAACATTTTGTGTTTTTCAAGATCAGTACTTTCACTTTGGTGCCGAAATTTTGGGGTAAAACTTACCTTCAAATATGATATTGTACTGTATCATACATATCACTTTCGCTATTGTATCGTAACCAACAATTCTCATCCCTAAAGTTTGATTACTTTTGCCTATTTCGTCAAAACAAGTTTTTTTTTTCACTTCACTAAACCCGTCCAATTTTTAAGGTTAAATCAAGGGTGTTTTAGACATTTTACTTATTTCTTTATTATATTTATTTTTTGAAAATACTTAATTTTTTAAGGGAAATGATTGCGTCACGATAACACCCCAGGTAGACACATCTTGAAAAGATCAGCTTGAAAAACATCTTCATTTTCCCTAAATAGTTGAGCATAAGAACAAACGGTTGAGCAACGGTCAAACGAATGAATCAACAATCAAATGATTGAATAAAGATCTTAAATATCCTAAACGACTGAACAAAACTTAAAATGAACGAGTCAACCGCTAGATTTGACAAATAAAGGCTTTTAACGCTATTAGTCACTAAACGATTGGACAATATCCTTAAAAGATTGATTCAATCGCTCAGTTAGCCAACATAAATGGCTCTCAATCGCTAGAACAAGGTAAACGTCAGGACCCGTAGCTAAGACGATTCAAGCGAATGAAAATTTTTGAAGCGATCTCTCTCAATTGCTACGAATCATTTAAAGGAGCTAATTTAATCACTAAGATCAACAAATTAATGGGTTCAATCGTTACTTCAATGTTAACTGATGTGCCATCATTTACACATAATAAACATGCATAACTAGTCTCATAATAGGACGAAATTGGGCTAAAATTGATAATTAAAGCTACTTAATCGTTCATATTTGTGTTTATCAGTAAATTGGAGCTCCAACCCGAAAAGAAGCAATTCTAGGGCAAAAACATCTAAAACTGAAGATTCCTGAAGATAAGAGACCCGAAGCATGTTCCAAGGATCTGTAAAGACCTTCACGAGACATAAATAATGATAAAATCAGTCCGGGAACGACCAAGCACGGCCACACACATTGGTACAAGGCCCTGCACACTAAAAGATAAAGCAGACAACTTGGGGGATAGGAAAACATCACCTGATCTGGTGCACGACCGTGCTCACCTTTGGCACGATTGTGCTCAGTATATCGTACAGACAAACTGACCCTAGAGCAACAGAACGTAGCTAAGACAGTAAGCATGGGCGTGCCAAACTTTGGCATGGTCGTGCTCAGCCTGATTTGCCTATAAATAGCAAGCTCAATTTAACCATTTGGTGTGCCATCTTGGGGTTGACTTCCACCCTTCTTGCAGAGTTCTTGGGGTCTTGTGGGAGGCCGTAGGGTCGACCTAACACCTCTCCATGGTTAGGAGCTTTCCTACCTTGCATTCTCGATCAAGAAATAGCACCATAGGAGTAGTTTACATGCAATAAAGTCGAGGGTTGCGAGAATCACATTATACACATAGGATCAAGATGGTTGGAAGCTTGTCTATGAGTGGAAGATCTTCATGTTTTTAAGTTGTCATCTTTATATGGTTGTATCGATCTAGTATTCTCTATACCTATTTGATTTGTTAGACTTTTTATATTATTAGTAGTTTATTTTTAGTTACTTGATGTATTTATCTTCTTAACTAATTGTTGTTTGTTTATGTTTTGTGATAGGTTCAATTAGTGGTTAACTTATCAACCAAGCAATGGCTACCGAAGTGGACCACATTCGGGTTACAAGTTTCTTGTATTACACTGTGTGAGTGATTTTCTTGACATAGGGAGGATTCCCAACGGGTGCACAAGTGATCTTAAACATATTACAACATAAAACCTATTCAACACACGACTACACCTCGTATATTCATACAACAACAAACATACCAAAATGCAATAACATACATAAAGTAATAGGGTCTTCTAAAGAGACATTAGACATATTGGTTCTATAAGCACCTCAAGTACCTAACGATCATAGTTGTTAAAAGCCATCGCCTCTTGCGCCTAGGCCCATTTTTTAGGCGAGGCGATGCATTTGCGCTTTGAGTCGAGGAAATTGTGCTTTATTTCTCCAGGTGATGGTTTAGGCGTAAATTTCAGTTAGATTCCCAATTTCCGAAGAGTTTCCAGCCAAATTCATTAAATTATGGCTAGATTTCAACCAGATTTTTACTTTTATTTAAGGAAAACTACTTCTATTCACTAATACATCAATATTTTAAAACTTTTGATACTAACTAGATGAAAAATAGTATTATTTTAATATATTTTTACTTTATTTTCATTGTTCGCTTTTTTTTTTTATCTCGGGCCCTCACTTTTTTTGTGCCTCACGCCTAGGCCCCAGGCGAGGCAAATGCGCCTTGAGTGCGCCTAGCGCCTTTGATAACTATGCTAAAGATACAATGATTTAAGTAAGTTAATATATCATGTATTGATATATACGGAATCGAAACAAAATATCGACATTAATGAATATTTCATGGGATATTGGATTTTAATAATCCAAACTTTCACCCATTGGCAGACAATAATCTGTACTTTAAAAATTCCTAAAAACAATCCCAACTTTCAACGTATTATCCGACAACAAACCTTTGTTAACCGAGAACTAACTCAATTAGTGGATGCTGACGTGGACACTGACGTGGCATTCTCACGTTGATGTGGATGAGGACATGGAATGCAAACACTGACATGGATGATGATGTGGATGCTGACACGACATGCCATGTCATCATCCACATCAGCGTGAGCATGCCTCATCAACATCCACGTCATCATCCACAAACTGAGTTAGTTCTCAGTTAACAAAGGTTTATTATCAGCCAATATGTTGAAAGTTGGGATCGTTGTGGGGAATTTTTGAAGTATAGATTATTGTCGGCCAATGGGTGAAAGTTTGGATTATTAAAATCCAATACCCCATATTTTATATATTGATATACGTTAAAATATACATATACAAATCCCCGATTAAACTCCCAAAATACGCGTTTTCGACCCTAATTGCACGAATTCAGTGCTTAACCGCTTCATATGTTTATTTCAGGTCTTAAACGGTACCTCGATGACAAAGTCGAAGAAACCGGGCGAAATACGGACAAGACGGAAAGTTTCTGCAAAATCAGCCAAGTCTGGAAGGTGTGCACGGGCGTGCAAGATTTGTGCACACCCGTGCGGGTCTACGTTGCTCGGACACAAAGGTTGCACGGTCACGTGCACCAGCCAGTGCACTCGAGTTACTCGGACACCAGCAGACCCGCACGACCGTGCGCTCCAAGCGCACGACCGTGCGGGTATCAAAGATATTTCCAGGAATAAGCCAATCCACTTGCCCACTTGCACGTCACCTCGTAAAATTAAAGTGCACGGCCGTGCACTTTATGTGCACGACTGTGCGCCTCTTCAAAACTTGTATAAAAACAGAGCAAAACTTACCGATCAAACATTGGGTTTTCTCTGGACGATTTGGGGCGATTTCTGGACCAACAAAGCTGCTGGAAGGCCGTCTAACAAGCTCGGGATTCAATCCGGATCATCTAGCATCATCCAATCCTTCACATTCAAGATTTATGGTTTGATCTATAAAACTTTAAGTTGATTCAAATCTGAATATTTTGGCTTGTATGTGTTGTTTATGTATTACATTATAGTCTACGGATAATATTTAGTAATCGTTAGTAGTAAAAACAATCGTTTGGATGTAATCATGTTTTGTATGAGTTTGGCGTTTTTCATGTTTGAATCTTGATGATCATAGTGCAACCTTGTTTCATTGTTGTTGGATTTGTAGTTGTGTTTGAATGACTTTGATGATTGTCGAATGTGTTAGGCGGATACATGTTGAAAAACCGTCCGTTTAATCGTCTGGTAGTAGACTAGTTAACTTGTTAATAAGTTTACACCATGAAACTGTAACCGGGTATTGGTTTGGTTAAAGTCACTCGGATAATGATTATAAATGTTTACCGGCACGTAAAAAGGTTTAAAAAGCTTAATGGTGTTGTTACTGATCTTTGACACGGTTAATGATCTTTGCTAGTTATTTTGGTTAAAATGGCGATCTTAGTAGATTTGTGTTCAAAGTTGGTAAAATGGAATAGGTTGTGAAATGCTCTACTATATGCTAGTCTCGGTGGTTGTATTGTGTATTCGGTATTGCTTTCCTTGATTAGTGAGGTTAGAAAACTCTTAACAGATGACTAACATATCTTTAGAAGATTCTCATGAGATCATATCAGTTGCTCGCTAATAAACAACTTGAAGTGGTTAACGTGTGTATTCGTGTTAGCTTTCTGTATAGTTGTCATGTTAGGATGCCCGAAAGGGACACTAACTGTCTGAAAATGGGAATGTTGATCACGGCTGTATTTCTTATTATATGTAGATGACATGCTAGGATTGGTATATTATAGTTTATATAGTTATATTTTCTATTTGGAGTCTTACTTGTGTTATTTATATGTTTTAGAATTAATCTAGTTACAAACAAACTTCAAACTATCTTTTCCTACTGGTAAATCGAGGATAGAGCTTTAGTACCATTGCTCCGCGCGCGTCCATGGATCGATATCTAGTTCTTATCTGTACATTACTACATATATGACAGGGTACACTTGCCCTATTGTGTGTGTTTTAATATTAAGGTCGAAACCATTTTTATAAATATTAAAGCAGAAACGTGTGTTAAAATCAGTGCTAAAGTATGTATAGTATCGCACACGTCATATATAGCGTAGCGCTTGAAGTAATGAAAATGATAAAGATCAATAAATGAAATGTGAAATGATTGACCAAAATGGAAAGATGTAAATGAGGCAGAATTTGAAATATCCCGCAAACCTAGAAATGGTCATACAACTAAAAGTTATAAAATATGTTAGATATAAGTGAGTCTTTTGTGCGGAAGCGTAATGAAAAACTGAAATTGTGCAATCTTAGGAACAATTTATTGCACATATATATTCTTTCGAAAGGCTCGTAACTAATTATGAAGGGGCATTCTCAAATGGTGTATGCAACAACCTTTTAGTCTGGTAATACAAAAGAGAATTAATATAGGTTTAATGGATATTATGATTTCCTAGATACAGGACAAAGAAATCCCTAAAGGATTTAAATTGTCGAAATAATGTAAAGTAAGTTCTCGATAATGATCTAATTGTCGTATACAAATTTGGATCCAAATGTACTATATTTATTGTATACATTGAGTATAACCCAAAATTCATGATTAGTTTACTGATGTAGTTTAATTAGTGCTTAAAAGCAAATATTTTAAGGATGTGATTCCTATGTAGGAATTAACATACAATGATTATGATATCTTAATAAAGTATGTATAAGATGGTATAATACGAAATGAAAATTAATTTTGTGATCAAATTATTTGATTACGATGTAGAAAATAATATGCTAAATGATGAAGGTTAGGTGGCAAAACTCTTGAATGATGTGTTTACATACATGATTTGTCAACATGGAAGAAACTTCATGGCTTCATCAATGAATTTATTATCATTAAAGTCATCAAAACTGTATTAAATATTAAACTTAGCATCAACAACATTATCTTTCACATTATGCCTATCACTAACATCTATAAAAGGATTAAAATCTTCAACCATATGATCAATATCTCCAACATGTATCTCATTTAATGGTAAACTATCTTGTACCTGAGAACTGTTACTCAATTTAACCACATATTATGAATCACCTTCAGGTTGATCAATATCTCCACTTGACTCTTTAGTTCAACATAATGCAAGTCCCTTTGGGTTCTTTCTTTGATTCTCAATCAATTGTGCCTCTAACTCACTAATTTCTTCAATGACAACACTTGATTGTGTTTATGAGTACTGAAAGATGTTTGAGTTCCCATGCTCCATATAAACTTCAATTAGTCTAGTTTGATCCATCACAATTTCCACAAGCTGCCTTACATGATTGTCAGTAAGGAGATGGTGGATCCCATGATCTAACACAAACTACCAGGTTGTCACACTACGCCCATGGCGAAAATACGTAATAAGTACCAGGTTGTCACACTACGCCCATGGCGAAAATACGTGGTGCGACGTCTGAAGGGTATTAAGTCAGGATTAACACAAACTATAAGTAATTAAGAAAAGGATCATTTATTCATGCGTCAAAAATAAGTTTCATCTTTTCATACACAATACTTTAACAGCATAGTTTTCAACAAAAGCAAAGGTTTCCCAACTATATTCCAACCCATGGAAAATAATAGTGAAAACCCTCCAAAAGATTCTGACGATTGTATGATCCCTACCGTCCTAGCCATGCAACCTTCTAGCACTTAGTTACTTGAAAGATATGTTTAAAAGACGTCAATATATACATATTGGTAAGTTCACATGTTTTAGTTTTATCATATTATATATTGATGATAGCATTGTATCTCATAAAGAAATGATATGTGTGTTGAGCATTTTATAAAGTTATTTTTGTTATATGTTAATTAAATTTCATCTAGAAAATTTTGGGACATTTTAGTATGGACAAATTTCATCTTCTAAATAGAAGTTGTTGGTCGAGAACTACCTTAGTTGATTGTAATTAATGCAATGTTTCTTGCTTGTTATAAACAATTAGATATATCATTTTATTTAACTTATTAATAAGATATAGTTTGCGTCCATTGAGGACGCACTTAAACGATTTTTTTTTTGAACGGCCAACTAAACTTTTATTCAAACGCACTTAAACGAATTAAAAACAAATATTTTAATACGCTTAAGGTATAAAACTTATAAGTTTAAACTTTGCTAACCTATAAAAAAGGGGTTTGGCAAGTCTTGTATATGTAGAAAATGGACACAACATGGTCGTTGATCTTGTGGTATGTATATATGAGAGGAGACACTTGAAGCCTGACGTGAAGATCACCCATCATTGCTTGGCTTAACGAATTGTACATCAAGAGATCAAGTGCCAAATCATAGACTACCGAAGTTTCAATTAACGTTCATAGAAGATCGACACTGTGACAAAAAGACACATACAAAAATGAGGGGGAGTTTTACACACATTGCACTTTTTGCCGTCACTAAGTTTTGACCCACATGGTTCTTTTAACAAGGATTTTAACAAGGCAACACAATTGACCCATAAGTATCAAGGGAAGAGAATACGCGTTGCACTCTTTTTTCTTAGCTATAATTTTATCCCAATTGTTTTTTCTATAATGTTTATTGAAAGAGTAATGTACATTTTATTTCATCATGTGAATAGTCAAGGGAGAGTGTTATATATTTGTCATAATTTGGTGACTCGGATCATATCTAACATCCATCTGTTAGTGATCCTTGGCTTTACTAGGAAAATGCTAGTTAAGTTAAGTGTGAGGCTAGGTAGAGGTACCAGGTTCGATCCACACAAGTGGTAGAATTAAGTAGGAACTTCCTGAGGCCCCAAGTTTCAAACCATACAAGGCAGTACGATTTCAGCTAAACAACCCAACCCGTAGACCCAGGCTTTACACCTCAGGTGGGACTCGAACTTGGGTAAGGCGTAGCAAAATGCTACAACTGAGCCAATCTGCTATGTTGTTCAAAAAAGAAAATCTAATCCATATCTCTTCATTGTTTGTGTGTTAATAAAGCCCCATAAATAGTGGCATTTGTATTTGAGATATACATATCATTGAATAAGAATTCTCTATTATCTCTTTCTCCCAAATTCTATATTATTTTCATTCTTAGTTATTATGCTTTGTATGTTATTTTCTAGTCGGTCATTATTTTACAACATCATTTATGCTACAAAGGTAAAACACAAAAAATATTTAGACAAAATTACAGAAATCAACCTTTATGTTTGGCCAAAATTGCAGGTTCCAATGTTTATGTTTCATTTGCACTGAAAACAACCTTTACCCATTGATTTTACTATAGGTTACAACCTTTGTGACTAACTTCGTTAATTATCTTGGTTAAGTCCCCTCACGTGCATATCACGTGAGGGTATTTTTGTCATTTCAACACAGCTCCTTTAAAACATCTGAATAAAACCCCTCTTTTCAAACCCCTCTTTTATTACAAACCCTTAGTTCCAACCTACACTACTCATTCAACCCAAACCTAGTAAGATCAACAAAGTGGACGACGATGGAGCACCAGTAGAGAGATTTCATATACGAACTGATGATGATGATCGGCAAAATTAAGGTGATTCCGTACTATTTTAATTATGCGTAATTAACGTAATTAGGTGCAATTTCATGTTAATTGTATTAACTAGGCCTTAGAGAATAGCAAATTCCCCATAAGATGCATAGGAATGCACATGTTTAATATTGAAGCACGACGAAATCGCGTGCAAATAAACTTGTCTGGAACGGACGTTGGTGATTACCCGACAACGATTAATTAACCGTAAACGATCCCGAACACCCGAAATATAAAATAAAGGGTACTTCCATGAATTATTATGTGTTTTGGAACTCCAAAACCATATATGGAAACTCCAAATACAAATCTCCCGGTAATGAATAAAGTTTGCATATCTCACCCGATGTGCGCGAAACTTATAAATTCACCTAATTAAAGCCGAAATAACTTACCAATGCCTAAACTAGTCCATATTTAAGGGTAATTGGGAGTCAATTATATTTCCGGAATAGCTCTTAATAAAAACACGACAAAACCCCAAAAACCCTAATCGGTTTAGTTGAATTTTATCTAGTAATTACAAGATATTACGGAAAAAGCATGTGGGTCCCACCCCTCCCTTGGCCGGTTCTAGGTGTGGCTAGAGCAACCCGAGTGTTGTTTGTAAAACTTGCCAAAATGATGAGGATGGAGCATGCTTGATCATATGTCTAATCCTAGTACAAGTTAATCTTTTTATAAACCACCAATTTCTCCATAACATTATCACAAAAAAAAAAAAACCACACAACTCTCCTTCTCCTTGCTAGAAACCCACGGCCACACCACCACCAACATCATCCATCCTTGTTTTTCAACTAAACACTCATAAAATGATTCCATTCCATACCCTAAAAAAATGTGTACAAGAATCGTGGAGCGTAACCCGTGGATGACACACTTAAACCTCACTTCCATTTTGAGTTTTGAGTCTTCCCTAGCCTTGTGCTAGTAGTAAGCTTCTTATCCTTGCTCTTTGTTTTTGAATGTTCTTGTTTAACATGTGTTACAAGCAAGTTGTACATGTGTTAAGATAATGAACTTTCACATAATAAAACATATGTCACACAAGGCTAAAATGGAAGTGTTAAAATGTATGTTTAGGCCGTGAGTTTGTGTAGTAGTGTTGATGTTTTTGTTAGTTAATAAGTTAAACATAATCTCACATATGGTAAAGATTTAAACATAATATGAAACTAGGATTTTGATTATGAGATAGTATATATTTTTACAAGTTTAACATAGATTTATAAAATATATGATATGGTCGTGAGTTTTAAATGAAAAATGTTAGTGATTTTGTAGTTTTTAAAAGTTCACATAAACATATGTTTGAAGATGTTTTGAGTGGTTTTCATAAAAATAGCGTAAACAAACTTAAAAGTGGTTTTAATCATCTTAACATAACCGATTAAAACATAATAATATGGTGGAACTTTAAAATGTTAAAGGATATAAAAGTTACATCTTCAAAGACACTAACTTTAAAACTCTAAAAGTGGACATATTGGACATTATATACTTAATACACCAAATACATATATTATTATCCCTAATAAGACTATTATGGACTATTGATAGTGTTAAATCATAATAATAATCCATATTGACAAAGTTGACAAAACTAAGTTTACTAGTTTAGTGTTAAATTGTCACTTTTAAAAGATCTAGGAAGAAATGTAACTTTTTTAAAGTTAAATGAATAATTTTTTAACTTTAAAAGTTGAGGGGTATAAAATCTCATTTTAGAAACTTAGATCTAAAAATGTGACCTTGGAAATTTAGGTGTTAAAATGGAAGATTTTAACTTTCTAAGGTTATTTAGTGGAAAGTTAGTAAATTTACAAAAATGTATTTTTTTTGTATAAAAATGTGTTTTATAAAAATAAGATTTTATAAAAAATATAAATTACCAAACATGTTGGAAAATATAAAGACAAAGGTTTTTATAATAAATTGGTAATTTAAAGACTTAGTAAAAATTTGTATAAAAATAAACACTTTTATATCTACGGGAATATAAAAGTGTTGGAGCATTTTGTTGTAAATAATCAAGTCTTGATTTTGAAAATACAAATGTTATTTTATAAATTTCCAAATAAAATATGTAGAAATTAAAGGGTGATTAATTTCAAGAAAACATATTGTTTGAAACTTTAGGAAAAATAACAAATATATATTTTGAGTGTAGGAAAAATAATATTATGACGACAAGTATTTATTTCTACAAAAATATGTATATATATATATATATATATAAGCAACGTATGTTGTTCGGACATGAAAATATATAAATACAATTAGTTGGATGTAAACGTATTTATATCACAGCGTGTTAACGGACAAAATGTGAAACGAATGAATAAGTATATATTGTATAACTTCCTACAAGATACGTATATATGTTATTGTGTCTAATGTGGATATGAAAACATATATTTTATGGACTAAAATATATAAGATGGGTGAAAAATACATAATACTTTTGGAAATTTATCCATGGGAGAATTAACGTAAATAATCTATAACGATTACACGTTTAAAACAAGTATACAAACTTGACAATGTAAAATATGTTATCGAAACGACAAGATCCTAGTACATTTATTTAATGAAAAAGTAAATATACGGTAAAGTGAGTCAAGTCAAGTGTTGAAAATGTAATATCGATCGACAAGATCCTAGTATAATTATTTAATGAGAAAATAATTATACGGTAAGGTGAGTCGAGTCGATGATAATGTAAAACGAGTTAATTAATACGGAATTATAAATGTAACTTATAACAAGGGTAATCCATCACCAACGGACCTATGATACACGTTTAATTAAAACGGGGAATTGAACTAAATAGTGGTGTTGGGAGTTGGGCGTACAACTTGCCGGAAAACACGCGCTATAGACTTAGTGATTTATACGTCTAGGACATTTATAGGTGTTTGACCTCGGACGAGTTATTCTTAGTTATTGGGCTTTGCACACTGCTTAAGGTGAGTTTCACGGCCCTATTTTACTGTTTTGTTTTCGGGGAAAGATATGTTATGTTAGGGAAATATATTGACATGTTGGGTACTTGGGATTGTTGTTTGCCACTCGGGGCGAGTCCTCATTACTGTAACCATTTATTCATGTGTATGTGCGTGAAATCGAAAACCGAAGGAATATTTGGATAGTACTATTGGTGCGTGACAAGGCCCACCCCTAATCGATAGTGTTGATTCTGTAACTGTGTATACCAGGGTTGCACGTATTCTGAAATAAGTTGTTATTTTCCAAGAAACAACTACGAGCTAGGCATTGCTTGTCTTGGTTTGGTTATGGGCTCAAGTAGATTTTAGGAACTTACAACTCTTACAATGGTCACTACTTGTGTTTATTTCCCAATTGTTGTTGTTAAAATGTTTTGTAAAACTAAAACCTGTGAACTCACCAAAATATATATATATATATATATATATTGACGTCTTTTAAACATATCTTTCAAGTAACTAAGTGTTGGAAGGTTGCATGGCTAGGGCGGTAGGGACCATACAATCGTCAGAATCTTTTGGAGGGTTTCACTATTATTTTCCATGGGTTGGAATATAGTTAGGAAACCTTTGCTTTTGTTGAAAACTATGTTGTTAAGTATTGTGTATGAAAGATGAAACTTATTTTTGACGCATGATTAAATGATCCTTTTCTTAATTACTTATAATTTGTGTTAATCCTGACTTAATACCCTTCAGACGTCGCACCACGTATTTTCGCCATGGGCATATTGTGACAGCCTGGTACTTACTGCGTATTTTCGCCATGGGCGTAGTGTGACAACCTGGTACTGATTTAGATCATGGATCCACCATCTCCTTACTGACAATCATGTAAGGCAGCTTGTGGAAATTGTGATGGATCAAACTAGACTAATTGAAGTTTATATGGAGCATGGGAACTTAAACATCTTTCAGTACTCATAAACACAATCAAGTGTTGTCATTGAAGAAATTAGTGAGTTAGAGGCACAATTGATTGAGAATCAAAGAAAGAACCCAAAGGGACTTGCATTATGTTGAACTAAAGAGTCAAGTGGAGATATTGATCAACCTGAAGGTGATTCATAATATGTGGTTAAATTGAGTAACAGTTCTCAGGTACAAGATAGTTTACCATTAAATGAGATACATGTTGGAGATATTGATCATATGGTTTAAGATTTTAACCCTTTTATAGATGTTAGTGATAGGCATAATGTGAAAGATAATGTTGTTGATGCTAAGTTTAATATTTAATACAGTTTTGATGACTTTAATGATGATAAATTCATTGATGAAGGATCATGAAGGCTACAGTGATGATGAACATAGTGAGGCAGATGATAGTGACAATGACTTTATTGAAATGTGTTGTAGATATGGCCAACAAAACTTGTACTTACAGAAGGTGGGAAGTCACAAGAATGCCCTACGCACATGCAGTGGCCATAATTTGGAATATGCAAAGTTTTGGTCAAAGGGTTGGATACCAGAATCTTGGGTGCACCCATTTACCATTTAGAGACTTGGAAGCAATCCTACCAGTTTAAGATATTTCCCATTAATGGCCAGTCTTTATGGATTCCATCAAAGGTTCCAACAACCCTTACAACACTAATCTATCGCAAACCAGTGGGTAGACCAAAAAAGAAAAGAACTAGGGGTGAGTTTGAGGATGATGATGTCCACAGGGGTGGAAAATTGTCTAAAAAGAATGTTCAAGGTAGATGCAGCAAGTGCAAGGGCAGTGGGCATAATAATAGGACTTGTACTGGACCCAGATATGAAACTGTCAAGAGCAAAGGACAACAGAAGAAGGATAAGATGGCAGTGGGTAAAAAAGTTGAAGGGACCAGTAGCAATGTGCAGAAGAAGGAAATAAGGCAGGGGGTAAGAATGGCAAGAATATGCAGACTAAAAACCTGTCAAGTTCAAGGTTGTTGCTCCAAATGGTGAAGGAACAAGCAACAATGTGAAGCCCAAAAAAACACATGCCAAAGGAAAGAAGAAGGTGTAAGGATGCTGCTGCAAGTGCAAAGCTGCTGCTGTATGGTTGAAACTTATGTTTGTGTTCTATTTGAAACTTAAGTCTTTTATTAAAACTTTTGACTTTTGTGTGCATGGTTGTTTTGTTTGTGCTTTGGTTGTATCAACCTTCTAAACTTATGTCTTTTAATGGTACAGTTATGACTTTTTATGTTGGTATGTTCTATGTCTTTTGTTGTCTACACTTATGTGTATGGTTTATGATGGTTATGACTGGAACAAAAAAAAAACATTTTAACATGCACAACTATTGATTTGTGTCATAATCCATCCATTACTTACTAAAGATATTAAATTGATACCAACATTGTGCATTACAATTAGACCAACTTGATAACAACAACAAGAAGAACAAAAAACACCCAACTTATAATCAACTTTCTCATCCTTTTCTTAGACCTATCTTCACTGACTTTCAACCTGTCCAATAAAACTTGATTTAAAGCTTCAAGCTTGGTAACATCATCTTCTAGTTCAGTCTTTGCTTTCTACAACTTTGCACATTCGGTTCGTATTACACAAATTTGGTTCAACCCATCGAAGGAAACCTGAACATTGAGAGGCCTTCCTTGGACATGAATAAAACCGTCGACCTAGGTTTTTACTGGTCCACGATGTTTTGATCATGGCCGGACTCCCACATCTGCAATATATCGTCGACATTCATTATGACTGAGGTTTGGAAGAAGTTAGGGTCTGTAACGGTTGTATCACCTTTTAAAGAGGGGTTTGATTCAGAGAATGTGTTAAAAAGATGAGTTAAAATGACAAAAATGCCCTCACATGATATGCACGTGAGGAGACTTAACGAAGATAATAAACAGAGTTAGTCATAAAGGTTAGAACCTGTGGTAAAATTAATAGGTAAAGGTTGTTTTCAGTGCAAATGAAACATAAAAGTTGGAACCAGTAATTTTGATTTAACATAAAGTTTGATTTCTGTAAGTTAGTCAAATATTTATGTAATGAGCTAAAAGGGTAAATTTTTCATTTCTTATAACTTAATAGAAATTCAACATAAGTTAATGTTATAATTGAACACCACATATACCAAACCTATTAATTTTCGAAGTTGCACAAAAATTATTCTTTTCCAAACCACAACGAACATTTACGTAGTTAACTACTTAACTCTATAGAGGGAGGATCAAATAACAAGAAACTTTATGTGAGAACAAAAAGAAGAAATGACATAATGATATATATTAAATACTTTAACTCTTCTTACATTAATTATTATATCTCTAATTAATTAGTTATTAACACTTTATCCTACACATTATCAAAATTTGTCCTACACATATCAAAATTCATCCTAAATATATCAAAATTATCATATGTTTATCCTACACATATCGGAATTATCATACGTTTATCCTACACATATAAAAAACATCCTACGAATATCTTACACATATCGAAATTATCCTTCACTCTAAATTAGGTTTGCTTTGAAAAAATATATTTTTAAAAAACAATTATGAGTTTCAGTTATTTAACTAGTTTAGAGGGTTATAAAAATTAATATCTTATTTAACATTAAATACAATTATTAAATGAGAGATTTCTATTGGTTAAAATTTATTTTTTTCTTCTTATTTAAACTCTCCATTAAAAGATATTTGAGACAATAAATTCAACCACTTTCTAACTACTTTTCTCACAAGACTTAATTCTCCACAACACATGATTGTATTGTAGACTTATAGTATGACTAAATATACTCCACAGCAAAAGGCTTAATTTCCCACAACACATGATTCATATCTGGCAACTATGGGCAAGTCAACCATAAATAGTGGTCTTCAACCACAATGCCACAAACCAGACAGTCAATCATTGGGCCCACAAGTCCACAAACGTGTCGTTTAGAGCATCCACAACTAGAGGTGCCAAAAACCGGGTTTTTGAATACCCGGGTTCGGTTACGTACCGGGGTTCGGGTATGACCGGGTAGGGTATAACCGGGTATTACGAAATAACCGGGTCGGGTTCGGGTAGGGTATTTTCGTGAAAAGCCATACCCTATATACCAGGTTCAGATCGGGTTTGGGTTTTCAATACCCGGTTTCGGGTATACCCATTTTCGGTAACTAGATACCTATTTTCAAGTAAGGGTGTGAATTTCCGACACGACCCGAAAACACGACCCAAACCTAACATGAAATTAGCGGGTTTGAGTTTAGTCTAAATGGATTCGGGTCAGGTAAGGGTTGAACTCACGAACCCGTTTAGCTAAACGGGTCGGGTTCGGGTCAACCCGGGCGGGTTGGCGGGTTGACCCGTTTAACCTATTTATACTATATATTGTTTTTTTTACAATATGTTTTATGTTATAAATTAAACTGGTTAGGTGTTTTATGCTACACTTATAACTTAAAATATAAATTGGTATGAGATTTTATAAATAAACATAAATGTTTTATATATATATTTGTGTTTTTTTAGTAAAATTTTAATACATTAGTTTGCGAAAAAATAAAAAAATTAGGTTGAACGGGTCGGGTTCGGGTCAACCCAAGAATATTCAGGTCGGGTTCGGGTTCATATGTATGTCACAATTTTCGGGTTCGGTTCGGGTTCAAGTAAAAATTTCGGGTTCGGGTCGGGTTGGACCCACCAACCTGCGAACCCGACCCGTTAAGCACCCCTAAGTACAAGTGATAAAAAAAAACATAGATAGTTAAGTCTTCGTTGATAATGGAGTAATTCATCGTCTTTATTTAACGCCTTCGTTTGATAATAAATACTCGGGTTTTAAAATACCCTACGGGTAGGGTTGGGTTCGGGTATTAAATATCCGGGTTTTAAAATACCCGGGTTCGGATATTTTTTTCGGGTTCGGGTATTTTGTACACCTCTATCCACAACGCTCTTTTAAGTCCAGACTGGTCCAAACCTCCAATACTTGACACATTAACATGCCAAATCAATCCAGACTGGTCCAAATCCAAACCATACTTTTTTCCTCCAATGCTAAATCATTCCAAACCTTCACTTTACATCATATTCACCTCATCACCTACTTTTCCTTTTATTTAAACTATACCTACATAAAAAAAAACTTTTTTTAAGGGAAAATCACCCATCTAGCCATTGATCAAAGGGAATTACCAAACTAGCTACCTCCCATCTATTGGGAGAGACAGTTCACAAGAGGCTTCGGGGATTGACCAACCGATGAGCGACATGTGTCCATTTATTATTACTTTTTATTCCCAGCCCTCTTCCTTTCCTTTCCCACGTCTTGGAGACGTCTCCAAACCTCCCGTCTTTTTTTAAATAAAACAAATTTCCAAACGTCTCCGTCTCTGATCTAACGAACTAAAACTCTGAGACGTCTCCCGTCTTCGTTACATAATCGAATCTGACAAAGATGATGGTGAAAGGCGGAGATGTCTCAAGATGTTAAGGTGGGTGATGATGTGAGCGGTGACGATTCGTTGTTTTCAAGGGTTCGATGATCATTGGTTCGTTGTGTTGTTGAGAGATGACGGATGTATCTCCTTCAGATCCAACAGAACATGGAGCTATATCTGGTGCCACAATCTCCACCACCACCAGCAACGTTTTCTCAATATACCAAGTTGAAGTTAACTGGAAAGCTTGATATTTACAAAAAGAGTAACGAAGGTTATGATTTTGAGTTTGGATTTTATAGGTTAATATGTTTGGTTTGTGTTGTTTGTATGATATTTACTTCTTTTTTTTTTTTTTTTTGCTAGGTATGATATTTACTGATTAAAGGAAGCTCGGTTTGTTTGGTGGTTGGATTACAAAAATCTGGTGGGGTGTTTTTTAGAGAGAGAGAGGGTGGATTAGTTACACGTTTATATATATATTATATAAATATATATATATATATATATTATATTATATATATATATATAGGTAGAGGATCCTGTAGGAATATTGGTTTGTGTGAGAAGTGTAGGAAGGATTAAATATTGATATGTATGCATATTTTTTTTGACGTATTCATGATGTTTTGGATTGTTTTGCTTAGAAAAAGACCAAACATAACAAATTAATAACTGAAAACAATGTATTTTAAGCAGAGTGTTTTAAGTAATTACTAGGGTGTTTTAAGCAGAGTGTTTTAAGTAATTAATAGGGTGTTTATATCTGTAATTTAAATTTAATGACTATAATACATTGGATTGTGTTTTAAATTTTTTGTATATTGTTGTGTCAAGTGTTTTTCAAGCCAGAACAACCAATACATCATTCCAAAATAAAAAACATGATGCCTATATGTCAATTCCTAATCCTTCCTACCCTTCTCACACAAAACAATATTCTTACAGGAACCCTAACTATATATATTATAGGTAAAGTATATGGAGGAAACCCTCCTTATTTGGTAAACTCTGGAAACTCTGACTTCCCAACATTTTTTTTTGAAAAAAAATAGGGTATGTAATATACATTTTTTAAGCATTTTTGAGCCAAAAAAATCGAAAAAGCGCCGAACGGTTTTTTTTAAAAAAAATAAAAAACGTCTACTGTTTACATATAGTTAACACATGGTTAACACCTGTTATTAGCGCTTAACATGTGTTAGTCAAAATTTTATTTTTTTTAAAAAAAAAACTACTCGGCGCTTTTTTAATTTTTTTGGCCCAAAATGCTTAAAATCATGTATATTACTTGCCCTATTTTTTTCAAAAAAAAAAAAAAAATATTGGGAAGTCAGAGTTTCCAGAGTTTACCAAATAAGGAGGGTTTTCTCTCGAACCATTCCCTATATATATATATATATATATAAATGGACATGCGTCGTTCATCGGTTGGTCAATCGCCGAAGCTTCTTGGAGACGCCTTAGCTGCCTCGGAACTTGTGAACCGTCTCTCCCAAAAGATCTAAAGTGGCTAGTTTGGTAATTCCTTTGGCCAATGGCTAGATTGGTAATTTTCCTTTTTTTAAACTATTAAAAGTCAGCATGTGGCCCCCACCTTTGCCAAACCTTACCTTCCAAACCGGTCCTTATACCGGACTTCTCCTCACCCGACGACTCCCTCCAATGTGCCACAAAATCTTCCCCCCAGTCTGTCCGGATCCAAACCCGTCCAACACACCACGTTGTGGAAGCTCTTAGAATACATAGTGAGAATCTACTGATTCGGTGAAAAAAATTAAAGAATCCACCAAGAGGAACTCACTAGAGAAAATTTCTAAATCCTTCCACTTATTCTATAGGGTCTGTTTGGTATGGCGTAATGGAATGGATGAGGGAATGGAATGGACGAGGTAATGGAATGGACAAGGTAATGGATTGGATCATTACCATTCCCTGTCTTGTTTGGTTGCCACGTGGGAATGAAAGAAAACATTACTTTATGTTGTTGGATAGGTAGTAAAAG
>JAUTDX010005713.1:0-23795 GCA_030844895.1 Ambrosia x helenae
TCTATATTGCACGCAAAAGGGACAGATTTGGGAACCGTTTTGGTTTTGTTTTCGTTCCTAGATGTCAAGGATAGTAAGGAGTTGCTTCGTCACGTTAGAAACACTCGGATTGGCGATTGTTGGCTTAAGGCCAATATTGCAAGATTTACGTTGGAGGAAGGGAATTTAGGCAGAGGTGCAGAAACCAACCAAGAGACAGCCGTGAGAAAGAATCCGTTAACACGAAGACGTTCTCTCTGGGGGGCTACCAGTACGCTCCATCACACAAAAAATATGTGGTGGTGGATAGCAACGTCAATCCGTTCCAAGCTTTGCATGGGGAAAGCGGTGGTGGGTGCATCAATGAACGATTTAGAGGCATTGAAAAGTACTTTATCTTATCTGAATGAGATCAGCCCGTTCCTTGGAAGGTGCAATCTTCGGGGGGCTATCGGTGTTGATTTCTTTTGAAGACAATGTCGAGGCGAATAAGTTTTGTGAACAAGCAATGAACGATTTCGGAAACTTCGCATCTGCACAGATTTGGAAAGGTCAGACACTTTGTTTTCAACTTCTGGCTTGGATAAAGGTATAGGTATCCCGTTACCATCATCACCAACGAAGAAGTTATTGATAATATTGGAGAAGTTTTTTTGGAAAATCATTCATAGAGGCCTCGAGCAGATTCGGATGGTGATCTTTCCTACGACTATATCGGGGGTCGTGGGAGGTAAACCAATTTCTGAAGAAGTGGTGTTAAAATGGAAGGATAAAACCTATCGGGTGTGGGCATCGGAGGAAACCTGATATATGGGTTCCTGAGTTTTACAAGGTTACGGAACAATCAGATGAAGGTGGGCATGATGACGAGATGAACGAACAACCGAATGATGAAGAGTCGGAACATGATCCGGTACATGATGATATTGCCGTGGGACTATGTTTTCCGGTTCCAAATCAGCGAGAGGAATGTTTGGAAGGTCCGGCAACATTGAATGCTATTGTTAATGAGATATTAATGTTGAGGATTTTACGGGGGTCAATGTTGAAAAGTTAATGAGCAAATTAATGTTGAGGAGTTTAAGGAAGGCAACTTTGAAAATTCAGCAATGATGAGATGAGGAGCTGTTATGGAAAGTGGGGTCAATAGTTTTGTAGTGAATAAACGTAAGAAAAAAAATCATTGATGGGCTCAGTGGGGCCGACCCAATCCGCCTACTCCAGCAGTTTGGAGAAAACGAAGATATTGAAAAAGCCTAAATGTTTTGATGTTTTGGGCTTGATCAATTATTGGGTTTTGATGGGGATGGTGAAAATGTGAAGGGCGGACCAAGAGGAAAATAGGGATTTGGACCTTAATTTTATCCAATGGAATTGAATCAGGATAATGTGGGACTAGACCAAAACGGTGATGTTGAGACAAGTATTATTAAAGAACAGGAAGTTGCGGCAACAGTTATGGTGGGTGAATATTGGGTGCTAATTTACATAATGCACAAGACTTGATTATCGAGTCTTTGGCAACCTAGGGGTTACAAGGTGTGTCCAAATGAATTGCCTCTCTAGTAATATTAGAGGGGTGGGGATTGGAGGAAAATTAAGCAAGATTAATAAAATGAAGGGGATTTTGGTTTATATTTTCTGGCAATCAGGAGACGATGTGTAGTAATATAACATTGTCTTTGGTTTCGAGTATATGGGGCGGTATGGGTTTTGAATATGACTTTGTCAATGCGAACGGGAATTCGGGTGGTTTGTTAAGTATTTGGGACCCTAAGGTTTTTGTTAAAGATTTGGTAAATAAAGACACAAACTTCCTTCATGTGTCGGGTGAAGTGTTGGCAAATTCGGTTCGGCTAAATATATTAACGTTTATGCTCCTCATAATAATGGGGACAAAACGGGCTTTGTGGGCTAAAATTCTTGGCCTCATGAGCTCTACGAGTGGTTGGTGGATTATTCTAGGCGATTTCAATGCGGTTAGGGAGCGGGATGAAAGGAAAAACTCCGCTTTTGATCCGGTGTGCGCTCGTGATTTCAATGCTTTCATTGACGAAGCTAGCCTTTTTGAGTACAACTTGAAAGGCTTGCAATATACTTACATGTCTCATAGGAAAGGCGTTTGTACATGGAGTCAGATCGATAGAATATTGGTTTGTGAAAATGTCTTTACCAAGTGGCCGAACGCTTGTGTGCGCGCTTTATCTAGATGTTATTCGGATCATTCCCCGTTAATTTTTTCGGTGATTGATTCAAATTTTGGTCCTAAGCCGTTTAGGTTTTTTGATTCGTGGATAGATCGTCCCGGCTGCATTGATGTGATTACGAAGACGCTAAATGGTTGGGATAGTAATGGGGCTGCGGATTCTAATTTGTTAAACAAACTAAAATTGTTAAGGGCTAAACTTAGGCAATGGTTCAAGGCATACAGTACGCTTGAAAGTGAAGAAGAAAACAGATTGCGCAACGAGCAAGAGATGTATGAGAAACAGATGGAAATCGGCGAACTTGATGAGACTACTTTGTGGATTTGGTCCGAATACAAAAATCAGTTGAAGAGATTGAGGCTCATAAGGCGCGGGATCTTCGACAAAAATCGTGTTAAATGGGCCTCGTTAGGCGACGAAAATTCAAAATTTTTTCATGTTGTTGTTAATGGGAGGAAGGCGAGGAATGCGATTCCGGGTATTAAGATAAACGAAGAATGGGTCACTAAACCGTCCTTGGTCAAACGCGAAGTTCTAAAGTTCTTTAAAAACCATTTCCATGAACAGCATGTTACTCGGCCTTCGCTTTATGTGAGGGTATGAATCAGATTAATGCGGCGGCTAGAGATTCTTTGATAGCTCCGTTTTCTAAACAAGATATCAAAGAGGCGGTTTTCGAGTGTGGTTCAAATAAAGCTCCGGTCCGGATGGTTTCAATTTTCGTTTTATTAAGCGTTTTTGGAATCTTTTGGAAGACGATTTTTTTTAACATCTTCACGGAGTTCTATGATTCTGGTTCGTTTAGCCCGGGATGTGGGAGTTCGTTTATTACTTTAATTCCCAAAGTCAAAACGCCTTTGGGTCTTAAAGATTATAGACCTATTACTCTCATTGGTATGGTTAGTAAGGTGGTTTCAAAAGTCCTTGCTAATCGTCTCAAAAGGGTGATGGGTCAAGTTATTTCTGAATCTCAATCGGCTTTTCTTTCAGATCGGTTTATCCTTGATGGCCCCCTTATGGTGAATGAAATATTGGCATGGATAAAAAAAAGAAACTGAAAGGCTTTTATGTTAAAAATAGATTTTGAAAAGGCATATGATAACGTTAATTGGAACTTTTTGATCTCTATTTTGTTACAGATGGGCTTCCCGCCTCGATGGTGTGACTGGGTTAAAGGGATATGTGCCTCTTCTAGAGCAGCGGTTTTGGTTAACGGTTCCCAAACGTTTGAGTTTAGTTGTGGGAAGGGGCTTCGGCAGGGGGATCCTCTTTCCCCCTTTCTTTTTCTTATTGTTATGGAAGCGCTTTCGTGGTTGCTAAACAAAGCCAAGGAGATTGGCGTGTTCAAGGGGGCTACTTTTTCTAATGAAGGCGATGTTTTGACTCATTTGTTTTACGCAGATGATGCCCTCATTCTCGGGGAATGGTCGCGTGAAAATCTTTTGAGTATAGCCCGGGTTCTTAGAATTTTTTATCTTTGTTCGGGTTGTGAATCAATCTTCATAAATCTAATATTTTCGGTATTGGTACAAAGGAGATTGAGGTTGATAGTATGATGGAGATTTTGGTTGCAAAAAAGGTTCTTTCCCTTTTACTTATCTCGGTATTAAAGTCGGCGCTAAGATGAACCGCATTAACCAATGGGAGCCGGTCATTGATGTTATTCGTAATCGTCTTGCTTCGTGGAAAGCGAAACATCTTTCTATAGGTGGACATCTAGTGCTTATCAAATCAGTACTAGAATGTTTACCTGTTTATTACTTATCGCTATATAAAGCCCCGATTGCCGTTATCCATTCCATGGAAGCCATTATGAGACGATTTCTTTGGGCGGGTTCTAGTGAAGAAAAGAAAATTCCATGGGTGTCGTGGGATATTGTTACGCTTCCGAAAAAGAAGGGGGGTTTGGGTTTATCGAAACTCCAAGAGGTGAATGACGCTCTTCTTCTTAAATGGTATTGGAGATTCAAAAGAGAAAAAACAAGTCTTTGGAAAAAGGTCATTATGGGTTGTCACGGGTCTAGTAGACCATGGGCGTTACTTCCTTGCCAGAAATCTTCGAGCAGTTGTTGGAAATGGATTACTAAAGTGAGTCAATCCGCATTCTTTTGATGAGCTTGCTGAATTATATCAGCTACTAAACAACATCTATGATTTCACACGGAAAGGTGGCGAGGACTTGTGGAAATGGAAACCGGAATCGAGTGGGGTGTTCACTGTCTCTTCTGCAAAAAAATCCTTGCAAACAATTCCTTAAACACCTCGACAGTGATTAAATGAAGGGAAGGGTTCCATTAAAATGCAAAATTTTGGTTTGGAGAGCGGCTCGAAACCGTCTTCCTACGGTGGCGGAACTTCTTATTCGAGGGGTTAGCATTCAAAATACAGCTTGCTCATTCTGTCAAGAAGATACGGAGACTACGATTCATATTTTCACCGGCTGTGAATACGCCCAACAACTTTGGTATAGGTTGGATGCTTGGTGCCGGTTGCCACACGGATTTGCTTTTGATGTCCACGATCTCATTCGCTTGTCGGAAACACAAAATCTTTCTAAAGAAAACAAAATACGGCTGCGAGGGATTGTCTACACTACGTTTTGGATGCTATGGTGTGAAAGAAATAACCGGATTTTTAACAATAAGTCTCGAAGCCCGAATGTGTTGATGGAAATGATCAAATCTACGGCCTACTTCTGGATTAGGAATAGGTCTAGATGGAAGTCTATCGATTGGAATAATTGGTGTAAATACCCATTGTATTGATGTTTTTGTTGGTTTTTCCCTCGTAGGTCCTTATTTTGAGGCCCTTTCGAGTGTTGTTTATTGAAATGCATGTTTCAAAAAAAAAAAAAGTAAATTGATGCATGTTCGACAGTTACATTTGAAGGACAAATATTCAAAATAGTGAAATTGAAACAACTCTTTAATGAACAAACAAAAACATAGTTACATATTTCGGTAAAAGTCACTTGTTTGTAGTGTTTTAAAGGATCCTTTAAAAAGTTATTATTCGATATTCAAGTAACAACATATGCTGATTAATTTGGATGACATAACCCCAATCTATGAGTTAATAAATGGATTTTATTGCATAACCGATATTGTTAATTAATAATCATAATGGAAATTGTAGTAATGTAACAACATTAATTTGAATATGTTATACACACTAGGAATTTTAATGGATGCTTTACTGATGTTGACCAAATAAAGATATAACATTAAATATTAAGAAATAGACAGCGAAAGTTCCCCCCTGGATTACAAAGAGGAAAATGACAATGTGAAGAAAGTTCCAACAATATCACTTGAGAAATGTCAAACGATATATGTAAAGTCAAGGGAAAAACATAGAATATTCAATAGTGGGATACTGGGTCCAAAACCATTTGCAATTTTGCATGCAACAAAACGAGTTATTTCTAGGATTATTTTGATGACCAGCCACCTTTTAAACCTGCTATAAATATTATGTGCAACCCATCCATTCAAGAACATATTAAAACACAACTGAACAACATTGAGACATATAAGTACAAGAAGATATAGTTATATCTGATTAAGTTTCATCGATCATATATATGATGACCAGACATGTTCTTGTTTTAGGACTCTTAGTGCTTCTTGGTTTGCTGCAATCACAAGCAGCTGTGGTTCGATATAAATTTGTGGTACGTATGGTTTTTTTATATCAAGGATTTGATTCTAAATAATTTAGGAGAGTTGAATAATAGATATATTTAATTTTGCAGGTTCAAGAGAGTAACTACACAAGGCTATGCAGCAGTAAGAACATCTTGACAGTTAATGGACAATACCCTGGTCCAACTATTTCTGCTCGAAGAGGTGATACTGTTATTGTTGATGTGATCAACCAAGCATCCCAAAATATCACAATTCATTGGTATATTCATATTTACTAAAAACATGAAGATGGTTTCATCTTTTTTTTTAATTTTAAACAAATTAAGATGATAAGTTGTTTTATAGGCATGGAGTGAAACTGCCAAGATATCCATGGTCCGACGGGCCTGAGTTTATCACTCAGTGCCCGATTCAACCTGGTACTCGTTTTAGCCAAAAGGTTATCCTCTCTGATGAGGAAGGCACATTATGGTGGCATGCACATAGCGACTGGTCTCGAGCCACAGTCCATGGTTTACTAGTCGTCTCGCCCAAGATTGGAACTACATTCCCCTTCCCTAAACCCCATGCAGAGGTTCCAGTCATCTTAGGTGAATAAATTAACATTTTTTGTATACAAGTTTATATATTAAAATTTTGAAACATGTGATCTAAACTAAAAAAATGTATTGAAATTAGGTGACTGGTGGAAAAATGATATACAAACAGTGATGGAAGACTTCATGCGTAGAGGAGGTGATCCAGTTCCCTCTGATGCTCTAACAATCAATGGTCAACCCGGCGATCTCTACAATTGCTCGCGTCCAGACACAACCAAAGTAACTGTGGATAAAGGAAAGACTTACATGCTCCGAATGGTGAATGCTGCCATGAACAACATCATGTTCTTTGCAATTGCGGATCATGAGCTCGTTGTTGTAGGAACTGATGGTGCCTACACAAAGCCACTCAAAACCAAATATTTGGCAATATCTCCTGGACAAACCATAGACGTCTTGTAGTAGCAAACCAGCCTCGCAATCACTATTATATGGCTGCAAAATTATATAGCAGTAATCCTCGCAGTGTCTTCGACAGTTCCACCACCACAGCCATCATCCAGTACACTGGAAAATACACCCCATCTTCCGACTCACCTATTATGCCTCTTCTTCCTGTTTTTAATGACCGAAACGCGTCTGCTAACTTCACTAGCAGCCTAAGAAGTTTGGCAAGCAAGGATCATCCAATTGACGTGCCCATGACCATTACAAGGAAGTTGCTATACACCCTATCTATTAACACATTGCCTTGTGCTAGTAATACGACATGTGCGGGACCAAGGCCGGGTATCAGGTTTGCTGCCAGCATAAACAATATCACCTTTGATGCTCCAACAACATCCCTTCTTGGGGCTTACTATCGCGGCGTGAATGGTGTTTATGGTGACGACTTTCCTGACAATCCCCCTTTCGTCTTCAACTACACAGCAGCGAATTTGAGTACTTCGCTACAGACCCCCGATGAATGGGACTGAGGTTAAAATCCTAAAGTATAATGACGAGGTGGAGCTTGTATTCCAAGGAACAAACGTAGTTTCAGGGATAGATCACCCCATGCATTTGCATGGATACAGTTTCTATGTTGTTGGGTCTGGATTTGGAAACTTTGATCGACAACGCGATCCTTTGAAGTATAATCTTGTTGATCCTCCGCTTCAACAGACCATTGCCGTTCCTCAAAACGGATGGACTGCCATCAGATTCAGAGCAAATAATCCTGGTAAGTCCGTTAATTTCCATGCCATGCAATGTAATCTTTAATTTAATTTGGTACTAATTTATTTTATTTTATTTTATAGGTGTATGGTTCATGCATTGCCATTTCGAACGTCATGTAAGTTGGGGGATGGAGATGGTATTCATTGTAAGGAACGGGAAAGGGGCACACCAAAGAATGTTGCCTCCACCAAAAGACATGCCAAAGTGTTAGAAGACTTATTTGTTTAATTTAATTTAATTTGTTTGTGAAAAGTATTTTTTTTTTCTAATTCTTTGTATTGTTTCCTCGCTCATACATCATTGGTTTTATTATTTTAATTCCTGTTTCAAACTTACAAGTTGATTGTTCAAATGTTTTATGTAACTGTATCAAAAGTGAATAAAGAAAGCATTAGTAATATAATATAATATATATTGTCTTGAAATTATATGTGGTGTTGTTGCAACTCTTCATCGTCAATGACAGTCTGATAATCGTTGATCCTATAATTTGTGACGGGACGTTAACTTTTATTTTAACCTAGCATTAAATACCCGTTTTGAGTTGCATAATTATAATTAGATAGTTTACTTGTTTATTGCTTAATGTTTTGGCATCTTTTGATTTGAATAATCAGATAGTTCACATGTTTATTGCTTTATGTTTTGATGCCATTGACGCTATTTACTATGTCATGAAACATGGATCTATAACAAGAAGATGAACAGAACTTTATTTACTCTAATACGATCCTCAAACAATAAGTCAGACTCCTATCAATCTAGATTCACACAGATCTTTGTACACACTCTGGAAACAGAAACTTTCACATACAAACCCTCTACTATCGATCAACGATTTAACACATAGCCTCTTAATGATAATCAGACACAAGATACAAGATACCTATGATAATAATACATAAGAAACCCTAAATCGCAGAAGACCTAGTGAGAGTAAGAAAAAAATAGATATGAGAGAGGAGAGGTATAAGATAATGGAGAATAATGGACTCCTCATTCCTCAAATATTCAGTAAGAGCTTATATATAGACAACATCAAAGGCGTGTAAGTCACGGGCTTATAAGGCTTGATCGAAATAAGCCCAACATCTACAAAATATGCATCAGCTCATTAAGCAGCATCCTTAATCGAGCTAAGCCCAATGCGAGTCCATGTTTAATGCATCCATGAGTCCAGTACAATTATATGAACAAACAAATAACACATTATGAGTAACATATTATAACAATTATAAAACATATTGAATTGGTCAAATATAGTGTATATGTATATTTTTAAATACTACTTATATCAAAATCTAACATAAAATCAAATTTGGTAACACTACTTCATCATGTACATAATATTTAATAAAATTTAAAAGATTTGCAACTATTGATCAACAATAGTGTCACCATCAACCATTATAATCACCAATACTTATTTAAAACCATTATCGATTTCAAACCGAAGAGCAACTTTGTCGTAACACAAATCTAATTTCCTGTATTTTTTTAGTCGTTTTTGAGTCCTTTATTTAGCGTTTTTATTAGTTTTAAGAATTTATTTTTGTATTTATATTTTTTATAGGTGCTCATGTGGAGATGAGCTAAATCATGAGAAAAATAATCAAGACGCGAACACCGGCAGGTGAGCATGAAATAATAATAATAATAATAATAATAATAATAATAATAATAATAATAATAATAATAATAGTGGTGGTGGTGGTAGAAAATGAAAGAAGTAACAAGGCTCGTAGCCTTTCCAAGATGTTGGATAAGGCTTTACCTTTTCAAAAGGCTTTTAGTCTAGTGGTATCAATGTGTTCAGTAAGGCTTTACACCTTCCAAGTTGTGAGGGGTTCAAATCCCATGAGTGACAAAAAAAAATTAGTCGTTAATTAAAAAAAGGCGCGTAGCCCTTTTTTTGAACGGCAAGTGGTACAACCGGTGGAGCTCCGGCTAACACCCTGTGCCAGTCTGTACCAATTACCCATTCCACCTAGATTAGGGATCTCTCCAGATGGAACCCCCACATGTGGGACAACAGAGGCATAAGGACAGAACTATTCTTAGACAGTTAAACGGTTGTGAACTAGACGAATTATTAGTTGAATAACTTTTGGGTTTGAATGGATTTTTTTTTTCAAAATGAAATGTTAATTTTTCGTTAAAAAACTAATTATAAAAGGATAGCAAGTTTTTGAGGACGGAGAATTACTGTGCACGACCTTTTGCTCCAGATCCAAGAAACAGATTGCCTCAGGGGCGAGGGGGTCCAAATGTATCAAAGGCAAAGGGCAAAATCACATGTTGATTCTCCAAGCATGTTGTTTCATGTTTAGCAACCTTTTTAGATTCCGCCTTTGAAACTGCTTGCCTTGCCACGAAACCTGCATCCCGAGGTCCTACTAGGTGGGACACCCTAGTAAGGTCCACATGTTTACCGCCTGCCCAATCAAACACAAGGAAATCCGTCGGATGCAGGGTGGACCTTCCTTCCAACGGGTCTGCTAGAAAAGTTTTACAGGGGCTTCTTTCTTAGCAGAAATCCTAGCTTTCCTTAGCACGTCCCACAGGACATCCCTAACCAAGTCATGCCGGTACTTGAACTCAGGTAGCTCCTTACAATGGAGGGTGTGCTCCTCACATTTATCCAAAAAAGACTTTTGCAAACAGGATATGGCTCGTCTATAGGAAACAGAGGGATCATAAGCCAATATTTAAGGATAGCATGATATTCAACCACCGACATGCGTTAGAAGCCCTCGATGGGAATAAACTTTAAAACATCTTGGGCATGGGACTCTTGGAGACATTCAAGCACTGTTTTCTGGGGGGGACTAAGAAAACTTCTTTCCAAATGGTTTTAGGGTTAAAAGCACTTGCCAAATATTTTTGCGCTCTTCTGGGGGAGTGTCCTTATCAATAAACCCGCCCAGATCGAACTCAGGAAGTGTGACACCCGTCAATTTTCCAGTCAAATCCATACACTTATTAGCCAAGTCGTTATTTTTATTTGTGCATTATACATAATTTTATAGTCGTGTCATCCAAAAGCCTAACAAAAAGCCCATTTTTATAAATAGTGACTTAAGTGATCACTAGTTTCGCGTGATTAACTCGTTATCATGGACAATGGTTACTATCGTATTTTTAAATTTCGAATTTATAAAATCTTATTAACCTGCATATATATTTATTTTAGCTTATGCATGGGAAAACAACGTGGCAATCAACAAGACAATATTCAATAAGCTTAGAAAGATTTGAAGTACACATGTATGTATGTATAATTAGTTCAAAAAATGTATATAAATCCCTAAGCCTACGTTTCATGCGTATGTGTATACATATATATGTATATTAAACATGGGAATCTAGTAATTAGGTCAAAAAATCCCAAGTAGGCATCAGAACATATACGTATACATGCATATATGTTTACAAGAGAAATATAATGGATACACAATGAAATACATGCATGTGTAAATACTATACATAACTTGCACAAGGAAATGTCCAAATCTACATGCAAGCATACACTACATCACATCCATCAAAAGTTAGAACTAGGAGATTGACATACCCAAACTAAACCTTTCCCAAGCATACACTACATCACATCCATCAACATAATGGTAATATTCTCAAAACACTTAGAACTAGGAGATTGACTTACCCAAACTAAACCTTTCCCTCTCTTTTTATCGGCTATAGACGGGGTTTACAACCCCGTCTTAAGCCATCGCGTCTTTTGGTCACTCAGCAAGAGACGGGGTTTAACAAACCCCGTCTTTTGCACTAAACCCCGTCTTTTAGGCGATGGATATATCATATAAAAAATAACAAACCGCGTCTTTAGATTTCTCTTGACTCCGTCTTTTTTACCTTTAACAGTATTATATTATTTAAAAATAACCTTGTCTTTAGCACAATAAAAAAAATTATTTATTACATAACCAACTAAACCTGTTTATTCAATCAACCAAATTGGTTTTCATACAAGATCAAAACCTGCACAAGAATTCATTCGACCCAATACATCATTCCGAACTTGTTCAAAACAATCCAATACACATTCAATCCGAAAATACAAAGTTAATCTAATAACTAAATACACATTCATCCCAGAAAGCTAATCAAACGAGTCTTCACAAAGCTAAAATCAATGTCTAAAAGCTAACCTAAATAGAAATATCTAACTCACAAAGTAAAATCGGGATCAACTTCTTTTACTAGAATATCAATCTCTTGGTCAGTGGCGAATTTGGTGTTGTTCCACATCTATAACAAGAGTAAATACACAAAGTTAAGCTATAACATACAAAGCATCTACATCTTGGATACATGCTATGCATTTTTTGATATGCACCAGTTGTGGTAGCATCCTCTTCCTACCATTAGATCCGAGAACCCTCGCACAAAGAAATCACATAAATAAGATATCAAAACACATGCCTTACAACCAAATCGATTTACTTAAAAATAGATATATTATCTTAATAGAATACTATATATAGGTGTTTTGCAGGTCGCGCATTGCGCGAATGCATTCCCTCAAATAGGTGCAAACATGTTGTCTAGATGTCAATTTCTGAGTTTCTTTGTCCTTACCTCTATTGCGCATGCATCTGCGTCGTTATATTCCGCTGGTGTTAAAGATTGAAAATGTATTAGACTATTAGCAGTATCTAAATTTAATATACCATCTAAACAATTTTCACTAAACATGTAAGATTCTTTAGATCAAAAAGCTAGTATGAAAGCAGATGATAAATAATTAAAGAACATCATTAAGAAGTTGTTATGAGAGTAAATGATATACAATTAAAGAACATCAAACAATTAACTTAATCTAAAACATATATTCCTGAACCAAACTGGTGCAACTATAAGAATGAATTATAAAGATTCAAAAGATCAAAACATGAATATGGATTTGATTTTCACACATAATCCTACCATAGTACCATCTCACATCAGACCATGTTTTATATTTAACAAAGCCTCATGCTGCACTAAACCGACATAAATATACATATACACATGATACAGATACATACACAAACAATTCCAAAAATGTAAACAAAGAAAAGGACACCCTCTTCCACCTTCTGATTAGTCAACTTATGAGCTAACCTGATAGTCCCCTGCAAATTGGTCGATTCTGATGCACTAAACCAAACCTCTAACCTCGGGCACCAACCCCACAATATAGTGTTCGATCCGCCTGAACATCGGCATCACCAAACCTGGACACATAATTGCGAACTCATGATGCTTGATTGTATACTCCTCAATCTTAGAACCCACCACCTTATGATTCCATAGCTCATGTTCCAATTTCTGTACCTCATCCCGAGGGCAATACTCACTTCTCAACGATGAACAAACTCATACCAAGGCATAGCATTGGCTTCACCCAAGCCAAGAGTCTTAGTGGTAGAATTCCACCATGTCGAAGCTGGACCTTCAAGAGTACCATAAGCATACTTCACTTGATTCTTCACCGAGCAATTACACATAGCAAACACCGATTCAATTTTCTCCACCCACATAAGTAGTCCCACTGAAAGTATGAGGCTTACAATCCATGAAAGCATTGAAAGTACAAACCGGCAACACCTGAGGAAGAGGAGGTGGTGGTGGAGGTGGTTGTTGGTTGACAGCATTCACTGTACAAACAAGCAACACTTATTAACCAAAACGAATAAGATACTAGAAAAATAGGTAAGAGTAGTAGTACTTAAATTACCAACATATATTAAGTGTTAGTTACTATTAAATTTAATTCATCAACAATTACCCACACATGTACAACAATGTATATATAATTACCTACAGATTTACATGTGCAGGTAAATTATGTGTGGGTAAAACACCCTAATTTCTTGTAGTGCTTGCGCTTGCACGGCTTGGAAAGCACTAGAGCAATATTTACTTGCTCCTAGATCAGATTGTTCAACTGTGCCTGGGTCATGTTGATGTTGCCACAACCCCACTGTGACCACCTCCATCACCGCCACGGCCACCGTTACGTCCACCACGTCGACCACCACCAGCTCCAGACATTCTTCTGAAATTCACAAAGAATATGTTAGCATCTGAGTTTGATTTGTTATGAAAGTCTAAATAATGAAACAGTAAATGAATAAATAACGATGGAAAGTGCAGCGGAATTATAACTTTAATTCATAACAAATAGGATAATTGTTTTTATATCAAATACGTTGCAACAGTCATCACAAATTACAAGTAAATGATTACAACTCTCCCCCTCAGCCTGATCACTCAGAAACTTTGTTTGTGTAAGAGAATGTAGGAGTGACAAATAGAATAGTACATGCACTGTTCTATTTATAGACAAACGAAAGCTCTGATGACCTATGACTGACGTCACCTAGACAATGACAGCTAACTACCATAACAACATAAAACATCTGCTAAGAATAACTACTGTTAGATTGCCTAAACAACTGATGAATAAACAACTGATGAGAGAAACTCTGTTGGCTTGAAGATCTGTTGGAGCCTAAGTGTTGTTGGCTCCAACAGACCTTGTATCACTTGTCAGCACTTTGCCTTGTTTCCTTATCAGCACTTTGTCTATCAGTGGTTTCTTCAATCAGCAACAGTTTAGCCCAGCAGCAGTTTGGTATCAGCAGTTAGAGTCATCAGTCTTTGGGAGGATACTTGAATCAAAGTACTGTTTTATTAATAATCAGAAGTGTAGAACGTTTTGGCTTTTCAATCATCTATTCTTTTCCAGGTCAGCAGACCCAACAATCTCCCCCTAGAACAGATGATGGTAAAACTCATCTTTATTGCTGATCTTTATTCCTCATCAGACTTTCTCTAATTTGACCTTTTAGTTGTAGTTCAAAGTCAAAAGAGAATAAGTCATCAGCATCACTTTCTAGCTCTAGATTCAGCAAGTCTTGGAGATCATTTGCATTCAGACTATATGGATCATCTATGCTGAGCTTTTGAACCTCTCCTTCTGATCTGAGCAAAGTCAATTCATGGTTGTCTTTGTTGACTTTCCATTTTAGAATTTTTGAATCAGAAGAGTTTTTGATCTGCAACTTTATTGTAGATGAGTTTGGTGATGGAGGTCTCCCAATGATTTTTCTCAGCTCTTCACTGATGGGTCTGAAAAATAGTGAACTTGATTGAAGATCCCTTCTTTCACAAATGTATCAGCAAACGTCTTTTAATCTTCTTCAGGCATCTCCTTCTGCCTTTTGTGTTGTCTTCTAGCAGCAATGGAGACATCAGAGGATGGAAGTAAGCTTTCAAATGAAAGAGTCTGATTAGATCTCCTAACATCTTCTTCATTAGGGTAAACTGGTTTTCTTAGGAGAGTTGGATCAGTCTTTCTTTGTTCTTCCAGCTTCTTATGAGTCTCAACCAACCTTAGCTCAGACCATTTGGACACATACTTCATTTCTCCATAGTTAGCCTCAACCAATTCAGCTCTCATTCTCTTGAACTTCAAAGCTCTGATAGGGTCTTTGCCTTTTTTGAAGTAAGGAACAGATGCTTTTTGGTTTGGTTGCTTGTTCAGCTCTTCAATTCTGTTTAATTCTTCTTTTAAAGCCTGAATGGTCCAGCCAGCAAAGTGTTTTCTGTTGGCTTTGTAAGGTTTGGCAACCATAATCTGATCCAGAAGAGATTCTCTGATCATCTTTACCATTTCACCGCTGATGGGCTTGTTGGACATAGACTTGCTCAGGTCCTTAGCAAAGTCTTCAATCATTCTTAACATGCTAAGTTCTGCTGAATGGATGCCCTGAGCAGTCCTGTCATCTTCTCCTTTACATTTCTCTTTGATGATCAAGTCAGCTTACTGTGCCTTCTGCTTCAAATACTCATTAACATTTTTGGGCTTAGGCTTATTTAGACTGGCAAGAGATGGAAAAGATAATTATGAAGGATCCTCAGTATTGATTATTTCTCCCTTGGAATCATGGAAGATGGTGATTTTGTGGTGGTGGAAGGATTGGATGTGAATTGTTAAGTGTGTGGTGAAAAAGATTGAAGTGAATGGCTGGAATGGGTATAGATGGTGGTGGTGCTGGTGTGGTTTCAATGTTCTTATCTTATACAACAAAGGTGGATTTCCTCTTTCTTTTGTACAAGATGGTTGGAGATGGTGGTGATTGAGGTGTGTTAACATCTGTTGGCACTTGTTTAGTACCAGCAGATGTTTGAGGTGGTGAAGATGGTGTGGGTGTCATGGTCAGGGCTAAAGTAGTGGTGGTGGTTGTGGTGGTTGTTGTGGTGATTGGTTCAGTGTTTATTTTGGTGGTAGCAGTAACAGAGGTTTTAGTTCTTGAAGGTGACTGCCTGACATGCTGAGCAGGCCTTTTCTTTCTTTTAGAAGAACCAACATTTTTTTTCCTGCTGTTCTAACTCTTTTCTTTTAGGAAGGTTTTCTGCTTTTGTTTCCAAAGTTTCAGCCCTGATTTGTTTAGCCTGAGCAGCCTCTTCAGCTATGACATTTGCAGACTCATCAATGTTCTTTGCCTTGTTAGCTTTGGCAGTCTTAGCAGTGGTTTTGGAAGCAGACCCTTGTGCAGGCTTTTGAGCAGACTTTTCACCTTTTTGAGAAGGTGGAATCCCAAATGGATCCAGCTTTGGAAGTCTATCTCTGCCACTCTCCCGCTTTTTGGCATCATCTGCAGTGAATTCATTGTCATCTTCATCTCTTAGAATAGTTGGGGGGGGGGGGAGCCAGTGGTCTTCAACAAATGATCTTTTATGGCTTTTATGTCTGCTTGGGTATCATTGAACCTAGCATCAACCATATTTCTGATCATGGTCATGTAGGTTTCTTGTGTTTGATCTGCTAGTTTTCTATGAGCTATGATGATGGGATTAACAGATTTCCATAGCTCACTAGCAATCTCTTGGGTGGATGGTTGACTTTGTGTGAGGGTAACCAAGGTGTGCATCATTGTTTTGATATCTGATTTGATCTCAGTCACAGATGATTCAATGGTATTCACTGTCTCCGTCAATTCTTGGTATCTTAATCCATCACCTAACTTAATAGGATCATCTGAATTCCTACCAGATGTGGTAGTTGTAACTGGTTCAGTCCTAGGAGGTGTGTCCATAAGAGAGAAACCAGATGCCCGTTTGTCTTGGTACTGGGACTTCCAACTGGTATTGAGGTCACTCATGTGGCCACATCAGTTGTTGCCTTCAAGGAAGTTTGAGCTATGTAACCACTGTCCTGAAGTGAGATAATGGTCTCTGCAATAGTAGTGGCTGCTTCACTTGGAATACCACCTTGAGTTACATGTAACTCAAGAGGTGTAGCCTCCTCTGTTCGTAGGCTAGCCACTTGAGTTTTCTCAAGACTAGTCACTTGTTGAAGTATACTCTCATTGATAGGTGGTTAAGTGGAACTGGTTAAGTCCTGAGTTTTGTCAATGGGTTCGAACAATGGTTGCATGGTAGGTGGAATAGGAGGATTTTTTTGATGGTGAAGGTTGTGGAGTGAAAAGAGTATTAGCCCTGGGAGAAGGAATTGTGAACAAATGTTCAAGTGAATCAAATGTTCCATGATTTGTGTCCCCTTGTCTTACAACATGATCCTTTTGAGAGGATACATGAGGAGTTTGGATGGGTTGAGATTTTGCCATCTGTTGAGAGGAAGTATCAACAGAGGTTGTTTGTTGTATTTGTGGTACAACATGATTTTTCTCTGGTATCTCATCTTCCAGAGTCACCTTTTTGGTTGCTTTTTGGTGGGCTTAGTGGATGGATGTTTCTTTTTGGAAGTGGCTGGTGTGGGTTTCACAGCACTGGATGTAGTGCCATGATCACCAGGAGCAGTGGGCTCAGTAACAGAGGTTTGCACAACAGTTGTTGGCTTAACACTCTTTGCTTGTGTTTTGAAAATTTTGTTTTTATTGGTTTTTCTTGGTTATTAGGAGCCATCATTCTTGTAAAAGTTTCTTAGGATAGGCTGTTCATTTGAAGCCTTCACCCTTTTTAAAATCCTTTTCATGTAAAACCTTTTGTAGGATTACATTTAAAAGTCTTGGGTATATTAGAAAAGCATTGTTTGACCCAGAATGGACACCTTTCACATTTGTACCAAATTTAGAAACAGTCCTTGGATAGATTGTAATCAGTGTTTAACAAAAATGGCATATCCCAAGTACTAAACTCTCAATGGGATTTCATTAAAAGAAGTAGTTTAGGCAGAGAGACATACGAGTAAAGTATGAAAGTAAAATTTCATGGCTGGGGGAAAAACTTTTTGAAAATTGTTGCCCGAGTCAATTGACCTTCATAGCCTCTCTCTATGAACTCTGTGTGAAGTTCAGTTTTATCAAAAGAATCTTTACCTGCCTGATCATTCAGTGAGAAGGTAGTGGATATGGATTGGGGGGTTATGACGACATGTGTATCTCCAATTTGTGAAATTATGGATGTTGGCTTTTTATCTGTGAACAAGGTTTCAGCTTTCAACCAAAATTCTTCAAGAGTGTCAACATAGATTATGGAACTGGAGGTGAGAACAGGCAAGTATTTTGGATTCAGTTAATTTGTCAATGATTGGAATGGAATGACGGTTTTCATCTGTTTTAGTCAAATATGGTAAGCAATTGTGGGGAGTTTTCAATTGAAGATCCATGTCTTGGATTTCAGTAAGAAAGTCGATGAATTTGTGATGAGGGTTTAAGGTTGAGAGAAAGCGGTTTTTGGAATTTTGAATTCGATGAGACAGTGGAACAACTGTTGGGGATAAACAGGGGTTTTTATAGTCTCAGGTGGAAACCGCTGATGTGGCCAAAAGCACTGCTTTTGAGAGCAAACGTGGAAAACATCTGATGGAAGGTCTGTTTTGGTGGATGACAGTTGTTTATACATCGTTGACTAGTCAACAGATGTTTGTGAAAACAGTTGTTTGATCAGATGTTTGAAACAGATTTTTCAACCAACAGATGATACACTCGATGAAACAGTGGTTGTTTTACCTTAAACAGATTTTTTCAACCAAAACTATTTTTAAGGATGGATTTTTGATTTCTGACAACATTTTAATGCTTTTATTCATGAAAACATTTTAGTTTTTATTCCATGTTTAGCATACCAATCCGAGAGATCAGGTTTGCAAAGGTAGATGTGTCTAAAGCTTTTGTCAACACATCTGCCAACTAATCCTCTATTGGAACATGGTGTAGAGAAATCAAACCTTTTCATAGTTGTCTCTTACAAAGTGGTGTCTGATGTCAATGTGCTTTGTGGTTGAATGAGAGACTGGATTTTTTATGATATTTTTAGCTGCTTGACTGTCCAACATGAGTGGGGTCCCCAGAGCAGTTATACCAAAATCCAGTAGCTAGTTTTGAAGCCACATAAGTTGGGATGTACAGCTTGCAGCAGCAATATATTAAGCTTCTGAAGTGGATTTCGAAACAGCTGCTTGCTTTTTGCTTTGCCAGGAGACTAAGGCATTGCCTAGGAATTGGCATCCACCTGATGTTGACTTCCTTATGGTTTGACAACCAGCAAATCATTGTCTGAGTAACCTGAATGCTCAATTCTCCCATTAGCAGGGTACCAGATACCAACTGTGGGAGCACCTTTTAGGTATCTGAATATCCTTTTCACAGCTATAAGATTTGACTTTCTAGGTGATGCCTATGATCTTGCACAGACACAAGTGGCAAACATAATGTCTGGCCTAGATGCAGTTAAGTACAATAAAGACCTAATCAAACATCTATAATGTGTATGGTTGACCAGTTTCATCTTTACCATCAACAGTGAGTAACTTAGTGGTATTCATGGGTGTACTACATGGTTTACAGTCATTCATGTCAAATTTTGTAAGTAGTTTTTTAACACACTTATTTTGGTGAATAAAAGTTCCATTTTGCAATTGCTTTACTTGGAGACCAAGAAAGCATTGGAGTTCACCCATGGCACTCATCTCAAACTCTGTTGTCATGAGTTTTCTAAACTCTTCACACATTTTCTTACATGTGGACCCAAAAATGATGTCATCCACATATATTTGAACAATCATTAAATCTTTTCCTTTCCATTTAAGAAATAAAGTTTTATCAATTTTACCTCTTGTGAAACCAATGGATAAGAGAAAAAAGTGGAAAGAGTTTCATACCAGGCCCTTGGTGCTTGTTTCAAGTCGTACAAAGCTTTGTTGAGCTTGTAGACATGATCAGGATGGAATTGTGTCTTCAAAACCAGGTGGCTGACATACATAGACTTCCTCCTGGATTTTGCCATAAAGGAATGCACATTTGATATCCATCTGATACACCTTGATGTTGTCGTTGACAGCAAAGGCTAGGAAAAGTCTGATGGCTTCCAACCTAGCTACAGGAGAAAAGGTTTCATCATAATCTATTCCTCTTCTTGTCTGAAGCCTTGAACCACAAGCCTGGCTTTATTCTTGACAACAATACCCCTCTCATCTGTTTTGTTCTTGAAGACTTATTTTATGCTAATTGGACATACATCCTTTGGCAATGGTACAATTTCCCATACTTGTTGTCTTTTGAACTGAATGAGCTCTTCTTGCATGGCTTCTACCCAACTGTTGTCTTTCAATGCCTCTTGGTACTTGACAGGTTGTGTGAGAGATAGAAACCCTGCAAAAAGACAAATGTTTGAGGTTTGACTTCCTGTGAGCACCCCTTCACTGATGTTGCCAATATTTGGTCTCGTGGATGAGCTCTAAGGAAGATTAGATCTCCTTTGTATGGTACTATGGCATTTTGAGGTGAGGGACAGAGGTTAGCAGCATCTGTTGTTGTAACATTTGTTTGCACTTCTATAGTGCCAACATATGTTTGAAATGGAAGTGGGGGAATAGGCCCAAGTGGTGCAAGAGATGGAATGACTTTTGTCAACTGAGAGTGGAATTTTGTCAACAGATGACTGAACAGTGGTTGAACTTGATGAGGCAGCGGTTTGAGGGTAAGACTGGTCAACAGTGGTTGACTCGGCTGTGACAGAGTTATGAACATCTGTAATCTTGTTGTGGAGACTGTGGTGTACCTGCATTGTCAGTTTTAACAGTGATATCTTCAAATTTGAATCTATCTAAATCAAACAATTCTGTAGGATTTGCTGGAATTTTTAAGGATGAAAGTTCGTTGAACTTTACATTTAAAGTTTCTTCTATTGTCCTAGTCTTGTGTTAAACACACTTTATAGGCCTTGGCAGTAGAAGAATATCCAAGAAAATATCCACAATCTACTTTGGCTGCAAATTTTGAAATGGAATCTTTGAGATTTAAAATGAAACATGGGCAGCCAAAGATTTTGAAAAATGATATCGGTGGTTTGATTTTGATCAAGATTTCATAAGCAATCTTTTGATGTCTAGGGTTGATTAAAACTCTGTTTGAACATAACAAGCAGTGTTTACACAGCTTCTGCCCAAAATGACAGTGGTAAACTAGAGTCTGTTAGCATAGTTCTTGCAACCTCAATGAGAGTTCTATTTTTCCTTTCAACCTCCCCATTTTGTTCTGGTGTTCTTGGAATGTTGTACTACCTCACAATTCCTTTTGACACACAAAAGTCATCCAACTCCTTATTTTTGAACTCTGTTCCATTGTCACTTCTAAAGACTTTTACTAGCAAGTCATGTTGCTTTTCAACTTTGGTGACAAAGTCCTTCAAAATACCTGCAGTCTCATCCTTAGAGTGTAAAAGTAAGTCCATGTAAACCTAGAAAAATCATCAACAATAACAAGACAAAATCTCTTTTTCCTTAGACTCATGATTTTTTACTGGGTCAAACAAGTCCATGTGCAATAATTGAAGACATTACCTTGTTTTAGACTCATCAATTGATTTGTAAGAGCTTTTATGTTGTTCACCTTTTAAACTGGAAACACAGTGCTCATCATATTTGAATTCTTTTGGTGGTAGACCTCTACAAGGTTTTGTTTTGAGAGTGAGTTGATAGTTTGAAGGTTGGTATGACCCAATCTCCTATGCCACAATTTTGTCTCTTCAGTTGAGGGCAGCAGAAAATAGACAGACATTTGCCATAGGGTTATCCTTCAGCATATCACCCACATACACATTGCCACTCCTATGAGCAACAAGTTGTGCTTTGCTCTCAGCAATGATGGTGTTAATCTTTTCAACCACTTCTGGTCCAATAATCTTACAAGTTTTCTTAGTGAAGAATGACCCATAACCTTTGTCACTCATTTGTGAAACACTAACAAGGTTAAATTTAAGATTATCAATCAGATTAACATTTCAAAAGATATATCACCCCCTGCATGAGCAAGAAAGTCCAGAAGAAGGGCTCTACATCCTGTCATGTGCCTGGAGCCTCCACTATCTACATACCATAAACTATCTAAGCAAGCAGAAGCTCCCTGCACATCAGAAAATAATTAGTTTTGGTGAGTGTCTAAAGCCAAATTGGCTTTAGATGGGTTCCTCAGACTTTTCAGTCTCAAGTTTAGGAGAATGATCAGTGGTTTGAACTAGTTTTTGAACCAGATTCAACAACTGTTGTTGACCATTTGCCAGTGTTTGGATGTCAACACTTGGTGAAAACAGATGTTTTGACCATTTCCTGTCAGATGTTGGTAGCCATGAGGATGTTTGTTCACTCTTGGTTTTGAAGGTCTTTTGGGCTCTTCATAAACATGTGGCAGACGATGACAAGAAGGTTGTCCATGTCCTCTTGGAAATTTTGTTTGAAGGTGGAGCATCTGTTACTTGAACATCTCTGGGAGCAGAGTTTTCATTAGATTTTGACAACAGATGTTTGGATTGGTGTAAAGGTCTGTTTGGGTTTCCCTTTTGAAGTATAACCACATGACTCACTTGAGTTTTAGCTTCTATACTCTTTATTTTGACATCAAAATTTTTCAGATAAATGCACTCTTTGGTTTTATGATTCTTTTTTACCACATATTGAGCAAATTGGTTTAGAATCACAAACACTTGTTCCTATTTTTGATATCATAATGCTTTTAGAAGTAAACAAAGTTTTAAGTAACATGGTACCTCCTTTTCACAAAAATCACAAAACAAGTTTTCCTTTCAACTTCCATTTTTCATTCTTCTTTTCAACACTTTGTTTGGAACATCTATTAGAAGATCTTTTAAGGGAATATTTTAACCTGTGGTTCCTTTTTACCAGTAGCGGTTTTGAAATTAATTGGTTGGAAATTTTTTAAGACATCACACTCATCTGACCAAGTTGGTTTAAACTGATATTTTTCAATTTCAGCATACAATGAGGAACCTTCAAGTTTTCAAGAACAATTTTCTTACAATTAGGTATAGTGACTTTAATTTCCTAACCTTTTGAATTTGTTGGAATGACCTCAACCAACTGTGGTTCCTTTTTGTCAGTGTTTTTGAGAAACTTGAGCAGTGGTTTCATTGTAATCAAGCCAAATTTCACATGACTTTGGTCTATTGGTTGAGAATCATTTCCAAACCTTTTGATGATTCCACCCATTTTTCACACACTCAACTTGGGTGGATTCAAGCTCCTGTTTACAACTTTATATTTTGTTATCATAGTTTGGAGCTGGTCCTTGGTTATGCTTGCTTCATTTTTTAAACAACTGCTGATTTTAGATTCTTTTTCAGTTAATTTTTTTTTAACTCTTTTGTGAGTTTTTCAACTGAATTTCATCCTCTAAATTTTCTTTCTAAGTTTTCATTTACCTTTTTAATGTTAGCAAAAGCTATTACACATCTGTCTGAACATAAATCATTTAAGATTAGGTGATACCTTAGCTCAGCAGCCATCAAGGCACAATCACACTAGCACTCATAATCGTTTTTCACCCCATGGGTCTGAGAGATTCACAACCTCAGCTTCAGATTCTTCAACTGAAACAACTGTATCAACAACATCATTAATCACATTTTCAGACTTAAAACAACACTTCCTCAGATTCAACTTCCTCAACAATGGTCTCTAATGCCATGAAGCAGAAATTTCCTGGTTCATTTTTCAAATTTGGCAACTAGAGCAATGTTTTCATCTGTTAACTCATCTGGTAAGCTGCTCCAATCAACAAACCCTTGTGTGAAAAAGCTCTGTTGACTGGTCTCTGCAGTGGCAGAGGGTGGAGTAGCAGCTATTGGCATTTGAGCTGAGCAAACAGGGTTTGGACATAGTGAATCTGGGGGAACAGTGGTTGGACATAGTGCACAGGAACAGTGGATGAGGA
>JAUTDX010005714.1:0-37244 GCA_030844895.1 Ambrosia x helenae
GCATACATGTTACGTGCAATGCTGTTGAGGGTTTGGTGGACATAGAGATAACATTAGGGTGATCATTTTTCTCGTGTGGCTTCAAAAATATACTCACAGGCCATTAAGTTTCAGTCCAACCTTAAGATTACAACACTTGAGTTGTCTTCTATTGAGCCCACAATTTTCCTATATAGGCGGGTGGTTTTTGTAATGTTTCAAAGTTTCTCATAAAACAATGGCATAAATACATTTTTGGGCCCTTTTCAAGGCGGTTGTGTCGCCCATTTTTTGGGCGGTTTAATCGAAAATAATCTCGCAAAGCAATGGCATAAAAACATTTTTGGGCCCTTTTCTTCGCGCAGTTGTGTGGCCCACTTTTTTGGGTGTTGTTAATCTAAAATAAAGGCATAAATATGCCGCCGTCGTTCCAAACCAATCACAATACGGAACTGTAAAATTGTTTCTTCTTTTATAGATACATACATATAATAACTTGAAATGAAAAAAAGAAAAACGCTATGCAAGCTTATTACCTTAGAGTTAAAATATCACCTAATGGCTAATTAATAAGGCATTGTTTTCATGTTAACATACTACAAGAAACATATTTTTTATGATATAAATTCTTTTAGTAGTATATGTGAATTAACTTTACATAGTTAAAATCGCCTCAAATAAAGTAAATAAGTATGATTGGCACACATGCATGCGAACTTAAAAATGAAAATGGGTAGTAACATGTAAACACAATCATATGCATCAGGACATGCTTTTGTCTCTAACACAGGGGAGAAAAACTGCATGGCCCAATTATATCATCAACAATTTTCATATTCTTATATTTATAAAGTTTGTTACGTAATTTAATAAATCCATCACATTTTAATTTCCATACTAATAATCATATTAAAAGAGCTTTAACTGAATTTAAATATCATATGTACAACGAATGATAAATGCATGATTTGTAATATAAGAAAAGTGCACTCATCTTAGATGTGGTCCATTAATAACTCATCATCATCTTACTCAGTTAATCCCACCTATAGCAAAGCTAAGGTATGGTTTGAGAAGGGTAAGATGTATACAACCTTACCTCTACCCCTAAGAATAGAGAGGACTGCTTCCAGTGAGACCCCCGGCTCGATGTGGTTTGGTATCAAGCCTTGGACATAAGGCACAGAACAGTTAGCAATCGGGACAAACCCGATCGGTGCATGTACCCCCCCCTTCGTCTTTTGGCTATCAACGCCACCACATGATGCATGATTAACCGTCCGTCGTTCTTAACGTTATTTTCACCAAATTAGTAAAATAACGTTAAAACTAGTGCAACTTTACTTTTGCCCCCCGAGAACCACACATATATATACATTATATGCGCGTACCGTAAAGTGGGACCTGGTCCATTAATAACTAAATAATTATATTAGGGCGGTCGACCCTCCGAATTTTCGCTCAGAAGTTTTTGATTAATAGTATTTGTATAGAAATTATTTGGTATTTAAGGTTTCGACCCCCGAAACTGTTTTTGACCCTCCCAAAACTAGTGATTTTTCGACCCTCCAAAGTTTCGGGTCAAACTTCGACACTAACTACCAGCTTCTTCATAAAAATAAATAAATAAAGTTCATGAATCAATTTATGATAGTACGCAGTAATATATAGAGAATTTCTATGAAATGTCATACCACATTGGTATACAGGAAAAAATGTCAACTTCAAAGAAAAAAAATTAAATAAATAAGTTGTCAACCTATGTTAATAAAAAAAAAAAAAAGTGATGTCAAGATAAACGTGCATAAACAAACACACTCAATGTCACCCATTTTTTTTGAGAAATGTCAATATATTATTGACTTTAAAGAAACTCTCACCCATTTTTAAGAAGATAAAGTAGATATACAAAAAGTATATATGAAAAGAAAAAAAAATGACGTAATAAATAACACGATAATCAGAGGCGATTTAGCTATCCGTGCAACACCTCAATTTTGCCTCCAAAGTGATAAAACATAAATTTATGTAAAGGATACAAAAAACCTGAAGAGGACAAACCTATAGGATGTAGGGATAGATGACAATACAATGCTCGATTTCAAGCTATAAAAACCCGAAGAGAACAAATATATAGGTATTTGTTTAAATTTATTTATTATCATTATTGTATGAATGTAAGGTAAAAGAAATAAGAATACCCCTAATTTAGGGTTGAGCTCGGTACTGGTATCGGTGCCGAAAATACCGACCTGAAAATCGTCAAAATTAGGTACTGATACGATACCTGTATTTAAAGGTGAAAATAGGTAAAACATCGGTATTATACCAAACCGAAGTACTGATACCCGGAAACACCAAAAAGTGGGCACCTAATTGGTACTGGAAATCATTCCATATGAAAATTCGGTATCGGTACCAGTTCGGTTTAGATACCTGATACCATTTGCTTATCCATACTCTAATTTTTTGGCTAGATCCACCATTGTTAACATGAACATAAGATGAATACGCACGATAATTTAGTGTATTTCATAAGTATATATTTCTTACATAACACTAACATTCTCACATGTGATTTTATCTCATTTGGAACCAATAGAACACACTTTTAGTTGTAATCAAGATGATCTTTCAACAGAATGAAGAAATGTCCATTTAAGAGAAGGCAAAATAAAGTTAAGGAAAAAGCTAAAGAAAAGATTAACAAAACATCAAACATGACTCATGACAATTGCCAACCGAAAATAAGTGAATGACACTATGCCATATTCTTGTGACCTTAAAAGTAGTTTACAAAGATTACAGAATGTGCTAAAATTTGGAATTTGCCTATCAAATAGCAAATTGGTGGCTCTTTAGTAGCACCCTTTTCCTAACTTTTTGACTACTTTTATACTATAATTTGTCTGACAGCTCACTCCAATCATCTATTCTTTCCTATTCACTTGTTCTAATTTGTCTGTTATTATTAATTGCTAGACCATACTTAATTGGCTATTTAGTTCTTTGTTTAGGGTTGGATCTTGGCTACTATACTTTTGACTTTGAGTCCAATTTGTGTAATACTCTTTTTCCTTAGGGAGTACAGGGTGTGCTCGGCTTCACCTAATCGGCTACGAAGCTGTAGCAGCTACACTGTCCCGTGTATTCCGGCTTTGGACATCGGCTTCAATTATCGGCTTCCTCTAGCCGAAGAAAGTGGATTCGTGGTGGGGTCCATCTCATGAAGTGTGTGTGATTGGTGGGTATAGTAAAGTAATGAGGTCCTTGGTTCCAGACTACTTTAGGCTTGACGTTTCCAGTGTTTAGACTACTACTAGTTTGGGGTTGAAATTTCTTGTGCTTTCCATCATATTCTTTATCTATGTGCAAGGTTAGCAACAAATCTAAATGTTGCGTGTCGAGTTCAAACGACTAAAGATGTATTTTTTTTTCTTTTAGCGTTATCTAGCATACGATACTTACAGAAAACTAAAAAAAGTGACCTTACTCACCGCACATATTCGAAAAATAAACCTTAAATAAAAAACATCCATGGTCCTACTAATATTGAGGGTAGAATAGTACATCAAGGTTCATCATGATGATACATAATAATAAAGATGACAAAAAACTATCTTGGTTTTATACCCTTCTCTTAAAAAGAGTAACACTTATAAAAGCATAAAACACTAGATTTGTGGATAATAATAATAGTAACAATAAATAGATGTGTTGTGAGCACAAAGTCTTTCTTCTTTTCTTTCATTCTATACATCAAAAAAGTTAACTTTCAAGAAACTTGTTTCATTTGCAAGGAATCTTGTTGTCAATTAATATTTCCCTACTTTTAGCAAAAAAAAAAAATTGAAAAAAATTGAAAAAAATCCATATGGGTCATCAAGATTTGTCTTGAATTCATCTGGGTAGTCTTTATCTTCCCCCAAGATTTCACCTTTTAATAATCTTGTCACTTGATTTGATCAAGAATTAGGGTTTTAATATCAAATTAGGGGTTTTTTACATAGTTTTTTTTTATATTTTTTTTATTAATGGGGTATGAACAATTGAATTGGTGAGTGATTTACTTTATTCAGATGATTGATTAGTTAGTTGATGAAGGGTATTTTCATGAGGGTTTTGTTCTGCAAGATCCACTGTCCTTCATTCATATGTTTCTGCAAACCATCAACTGCTTCTCATTTATATAATTCTAGTACTTTAAAGTTAGAAAGTTCCAATCTTGCCCCTGCCCCTCATGTTGTAACTGATCCATCTGATCAAAATCATGTTGGAGAGGTTGTTGTTGATGGCACTGAGAAACAGATTGCAGAAGATGGAAAGCAAGAATCAGAGATTGAGGTTAATGTTCTTAGGAGTTGTATGAAGAATAATAAGGGCTGTTTGCAGTCGAAATCGCAGTCGGGATCCGGATCGCAGCCTGTCGATAGAAAGAAAGTGCAGTGGATTGATAATTTTGGTAAAGAACTTGCTGATATTAGAGAGTTTGAATCCAGGTTAGGTGCTAATTTGCTTACTTTGGTTATTGTTTTGTTAATGTGGGAACAAATTGTTGTGGGAATTTTATTATTATTGGTTTTTGTTCATGGAGATTGAAAAGTTACAGATCTTAGGATTTTTTAGTATTTTTGTAGGATAAGTTTGAGAATTGATTGAATTTATAATTGATCAGTGATTCTTGTTGAAGATCAAATGAAGTTGAATAATCTTTTGACGGTGATCGTCGAATTACTTGTGGAAATTTGAATTAATATTTTGCTTTTATTCATGGAGATTTAGGATTTTTTATTTTTTATTTTTTGGTATAGATGTAGATAAGTTTGAGACATGATTGAATCAAGAACTGATGAGTGATTCTTGTTGAATTGAAGTCAAATGAATTTGAATAGTCTTTTGTTGGTGGTCGTCGAATTACTTGTGGAAATTTGAATTATTTTTGCTTTTATTCTAGGAGATTTAGTTGTTTCTGATCATCAAAGATAAAGATTTTAGGATTTTTTATGGTATAGTTGTAGGATAAGTTTGAGAATCAGTGATTCTTGTAAAGTCAAATGAACTTGAATAGTCTTTTTGACGGTGATTGTCGAATTAGAGGGTGTTTGGGATTGTGTTTTGAATCTGATTTTTAGATTATTACGTTTTGAAAACGCAGATAATCAGTTTTTAGTGTTTGGGATTGCGTTTTGAAAACGCAGATAATCGGTTTTTTAGGCTACCAAAACGCAATAATATATAAGCGGCTCCACCCCTGCTTTTCCAAAACGCATAATCTGTTTTGAATAATCAATCCCAAACACCCCCTTACTTGTGGACTTTTGAATTATTGTTGCTTTATTCATGGGAATTTTCGGTTTCTGAATATCAAAAGTTAAAGATCTTAGGAGTGTTGGTATAATTGTCGGATTTATAATATAGTTATCGTTATGGGGATTGATTCTTGTATTATTTTGCATGTTTTATGACAGTGAATCGGGAGATACAGACAATGAAGACGATAACAGTGCTTGCTTTTGCTCGATTCTATGATGTTTCCGTAAAAATCTCCATGTTTATAGCATAAGAAACGATCGGCTGTAAGTTTGTCCCTTCATTTCTTCATTAAATTTGATACAAAGATCGAGTGTCCTGCAAATATCCGAGCTACATTCTAGATTTTGTTTTGTAATTCCTTTACGCTGGCTCTCTCATGTTATAATGTAAGAATTTATGTTATTAATGAGCTTCCCGTACTCTTGTTCTGCTACCGCATTGAGTTCTTGGTCTCATAATGAAAATACTGGTAAACTTATGTTTTAGTGTACGTTTATCTTGCGTATAAACGTATCAGTTGTCACGTATCTTTCTTTGATGTGTTTGGTTTAGACATGTATGTCTAAAACTCTAAAAGAGGCACGATAAACGGTTCAAGTGGGTTGGGTCGTCTGGAAACACTTTTTTTTCTAAAATTTACCTTTGTATAAATAGTTGGGTTTTCGAAACACTTTTTCTTCAAATGTAGGGTCGGGTCAGCTAACGGGTCTGGGAAAAAAACGGGTCGTTTTAAAAAGTGTCAACTGGACCCGTCCGTCCTAAGTTAACTAGTTTTATAGGAATGACCCATTTGGTGACCCAAACCAACCTGTTTATTTAAGAATGGGTCATGATTGACAACAGCGGATGATGGCATTGCATACTCTATATTATCCTTTTGAACTAAATTTAAAATTTGTCCAGGAATCGAAACAAAAGCCAGCGTCTTGCTTAATATAGAAACTGGAAACTGACATTCGGGTTTTAGTTCAACAATGACCATTCTAGTAAAGTTAGTTGCTTTTTGAATTCTAGTTGAGATTTTAACTGTTTCTTGATTTCGCCGAAATACCCTTTTGAGTAAAGTATAAGTTTATGCAAGAACAGAAACAAAAGGCGGTTGCTTGCTAAAATAGGAAACTGAGTAACACACATTCTTGAGCTATAGTAGTACAATAAAGACTATAAATTTGATATGTTACTTAATATTTTCATTGAACGACTGAACGTGTTCTTCGTGTTCATATGTCCGCCAACCGGTGTCTTACCTGTCAGCCTGTTATTGCTCACGTCAAGAATCAAAAGTTGATCCAGCTTCGAAAATGATTGAGGAATCGAACCTGAGATCTCTTTGTGTGATAATTCTAAGCTTAAACAATCATTGAATATCTAGCCCCCGTTTAGATAGGTTAAGCCGAGTCGGTAATCCATCCAGAAAAAGACGCCAAATAAAGATTTCCATACAACTTGCGCCCTCGCTCTATCTTCAACCATTCCTTGCTTCGTATGAAATACCCTAATTAATAGTGATCATTACATAATCATATCGTTAGGTAAGTAAATGATTTCATTCAAAACATTCACAATGTGGAGATAATATCTAACGAAAACCAAATGATCATGTCAACTTGTCTTTGCAAGTTCTTATGATCTCGAATATGATCTCTGGATTCTAACTATTGATTTCCATTCATTCATCCTCATCTTACTTGCACTTTCATTGTCGGTCACATGACAACACGGTTAACAACGTTATAATACACACGTACATACATTTCCCATGTATGTGACATCATGACCCGTCATCCTAAACTCCCTTCGTATAGTTACTAGGACCAACATTGATGTTGAGAATCCTATTAACACTCTACACATAACTCCTAACCTTGACATACATAACACTTTTCCATGTACCCGATTAAAAGTAACTATACATACCATCATATTTCTTTTTTTTTCTATAACGTAAATCATCCTAGTGTTGTAACCATGAAGTTGTATGATAAACGACAAAAATACATATCGAACCACACACATAAGAATGACTGATCCACAGTTTAACCATGACATGTTTGTAAAAACTATGTTTTGATTATGAACATGAAACTCCACACGTGTGAAAACAAAGACCATGATTGTGGCTACAACCAAGTCATGTGTCAATCGTTCAACATTCATTAATAATTGTTGGCCTGCAATAAAAATAGAAGACCCACGGTCGATGCAAGGCTTATGATGGATCCACCACAAGCTTGAACAAAGGGATTGAAAAGCATGGCTTAAAGAAATATGAAATGTCATCCGAAAATAAAAGAGAAAATTGCTCAAATAGTCTCTGTGGTTTGCTCAGATTTCACCTTTAGTCCCCAACTTTTAAAAATTACAGGTATAGTCATCAACTTTTGACATTTTATTAACTCGGATAGTCCCTGAAGCTAACGGGGGTTAAATAATCTAGTTAAGTGGGTGTGAAATTACTAAACTACCCTTACTTTAATAAAAATATATAATAATAAAAAATAATACTAATTAATGTGGGTCCCACATTCGTCTTCCCCATTTCATCTTCTCCACCCCATCACCTCCACAAACCACCACCCATCTCCACCCTTCACCACCACCGACATCCACCAACCATCACAGCCACCACCACCACCCACCCAACAACCACCACAGCCCCCACCGATCAAGATTGGTATTACTTGCCAACAACACGGCAGGTGGTATTACTTGCAAAAGACAAATCACAACCAACAGATACGTTGTCTGTTTTATCCACGCCGACGCCCCAAATCCCTTTACCGTTACACGGGTCCTGCTTCAAATTCAATTCCTTCTTCCCCGCTAGCCCTAACTTTCTCCAAATTACTTTCAGTACCTCCATTGCATCAGCTCACACAAACAGCAATCACCATTAATCTCTCCTTCGTGAGAAAACTAAGTAATCAGTGAAAGCAGAAAGCGAACACCTACCTTCTTGCGTATCGAGGTTTGCTGATTGTTTGAATGCAAAACTCGAGAAAAAAAAATCAAGGAAAATGTGAAGAACAACAGCGTCTTCATGATGAAGCTGTTGTTAGTTGGATGGTCGAGTAAAGCACCTTCGATTGTTCATCTTATAGCTATTTATAGAGAGATTAATTGTGGCCGTGAAGATGGAGATAAGAGTTGGTTTAATAACAAGGGTAGTTTAGGGTGGTGGTGGTTGTTAGGTGGGTGGTGGCTGTGGTGGTTGGTGGATGTCGGTGGGGGTGGGGTGAAGGGTGGAGACGGGTGGTGGTGATTTCTGGAGGTGGTGAGGCACAGAAGATGAAGTGGGGAAGTTGAAGTGTGGGACCCACATTAATTAGTATTATTTTTTATTATTATATATTTTTATTAAAGTAAGGGTAGTTTAGTAATTTCACACCCACTTAACTGGATTATTTAACCTCCGTTAGCTCCAAGGACTATCCGAGTTAAAAAATGTCAAAAGTTGAGAATTATACCTGTAATTTTTAAAAGTTGGGGATTAAATGTGAAATCTGAACAAACCACAGGGACTATTTAAGCAATTTTCTCAAAAATAAAAAATAACTGAAAAACATGATATCAATAAACATCAAATAAGATATGATAAAAAATCACTTCACAAAGTCTTATGTTAAAAATACAACTGAAGGGACAGGGTACATAATCTTGGCGCGGATAGCAACTCTATCCCATAAAATGCATCACCTACAAGGAGTCCGCGGAAAGTCACTTCAGACCAGCAAGGACATCAATCCCCTGATGTCCGACGTCACAACCACAAAGGAATCTCCGCGCGTGGACGTACGTACATACATTTCCCATGTATGTGACATCCTGACCCGTCATCCTAAACTCCCTTCATATAGTTACTAGGGCCAACATTGATATTGAGGATCCTATTAACACTCTACACATAATTCCTAACCTTCACATAGATAACACTTTTCCATGTACCCGATTAAAAGTAACTATACATACCGTCATATTTCTTTTTTTTTTCTATAACGGAAAAAACATATAATCACATGGTCCTAATATATCATCCCAGTGTTGTAACCATGAAGTTGTATGATAAACGGAAAAAACATATCGAACCACACACAGAAGAATGATTGAACCACAGCTTAACCATGAATTGTTCGTAAAAGCTATGTTCCGGTTATGAACATGAAACTCCACACGTGTGAAAACAAAGACCATGATTGATGCTACAACCAAGTCATGTGTCAACCGTTCAACATTCATTAATATTTGTTGACATGCAATAAAAATAGAAGACCCACGGTCGATGCAAGGCTTGTAATGGGTCCACCACAAGCTTAAACAAAGGGGTTGAAAAGCATGGTTTAGAGAAATATGAAATGTCATTCGAAAAATAAAAAATAACTGAAAAGCATGATATCCATAAACACCAAATAAGATATGATAAAAAAAATCACTTCACAAAGTCTTCTGTTAAAAATACAACTATTTATAAAGCATAGTTATACAAAGTTGAATGTCGAATTGTAAGGAGAGGGAGAGAGAAAGAGAGAGATGGGGGAGCCATTCTATCTATCTAACATTCTATCTTGGGCATCCAAGTGAATGACATCGAATCTTATTCTAAAGTTATGCTGGACTCCATCCTTAGTCTTATATCCAGCCCTTGGCACGTGCTTTACTTGATCAGAGAATGCACTGATTGATTGTCTTCTGGCATGATGGTTTCTCACATCTATATATAATCTATTTCAACAAGCTTTTCTGTAACGATCGGATAATAGAAGTTCACGAGGAAAGTCACTGGACCCCCCGGGATCAAAGAAACTAGCGGACTGATCACTAAATTGAGAGGGAGAGGGTTTACAACACATAAACTCGATATCTAGAAGTTAAAGTTTTTTAAGTATTTACAACACATAAGCTAAAGATATCTACAGTATCTATAAGTTAAATTTGTAATATTATGACCTTGGTTTTAAAAAGCGCCAGGCGCAAAAAAGCGACGAGGTCTAAGCGCAAGGCGCAAAGCGCAAAGCGCAAAAGCGGTGGGCTTTTGGTACCCGAGGCGCACATATTAAAAAAACGCCTAAAATTATACATAAGTCATATGTAATACACAAAACACATTAATATAAATATATATATTTAACTATATTAAACATCCAAAACACCCACATATATATATGTGTGTCATAAAACACCATGAACAAGCAAGTAGCATAAAGCAAAGTAACGAACAAAAGGAGTTGGCGGGTACAAAGTACCACATAACTCAAAAGTTTGTTTTCAAAAGTACACCACCAAAGTGATTTCAAAAGTTTATGACTAAGGCACTAAGCTAGTACTAATAGCTCCCATCACTATCCTCATCATCATCATCCATACCGAGCACCTCATCTTCTGCCACACCATGGTCGCTCTCACCGATATTCTCTTCTTCAATATCTTCATCATCTTCATCAATCAAGTGATGCAATTGCGCCCCACGAGATCTTGATGGTACTCTAGGATTTGGGGCCGTGGAAGTGCTACCAACATCTTTTCCTTTCGATTGATGTGTTGCGTTTGATCTAGTATAATACAAGGGTTCGGATGTCCCATTAGCCTTTTCAACATCACCATACGTTAAATCATCATCCTCATGCACCAAATTAGTATCATCTCTCGCTTCATTCTCATCGTCATCCATGCAACCCATCACCCACTCATTACATTCATCAATATCATTTAAGAGTATGGGATCCGTGGTGTCACTTCGTTGATACCGTAGCTTCAGTGAACGATTGTACTTAACAAACACCAAATCATTTAATCGGCTTTGTGCCAATCGGTTTCTCCTCTTTGTATGAAGCTGTTAAAATAATAATCCAGTTAAATAATAAAGTAAAAAATAACACTATTAGAATGAATGTTTAGTTTGACCACTTACTTGTTGAAAGATACCCCAATTTCTCTCACAACCAGTAGCGCTACATGTCAAACTAAGTACCCGAACAGCGAACTTTTGCAACTCCGGAGTATCACCACCAAATGCACTCCACCAATCCGCTATAAACAAGTCAATCAATAAATAAATGTTAATCTGTAAAGCTGCTGATTTCAGCCTACAAACATGGCTGTTTGCAGCCTATAAAAATTATAGTTTGCAGCCTTTAAGCATGGTTGTTTGTAGGTTATGATAAGCTGCTATTTCAGCAACTAGCAGGTAAGCAGAGTGCTGATTTGCAGCATTCATAAGCTGTTAAAAGTAAGTGTTTACCTGCAGATCTCATTTTCCTTTGTCTTATAGCCATTTTACCACCAAATTGACCTGTGGCGTTTTGATATGCATCCAACTGTAGGCTGGTTTTGTCTTGAAGTCTTTCATCAGGAATCAATCTTGCAATGCATTTCAAAACTGCCCCCATGATCTCTCCAGAGTTTGCCTCTTCTTCATTCTCATAGTAATATTCAGGATTCAAAAAATAGCCCGTGGCATGTAAAGGTCTACGAAGTTGGCATTTCCACCTTTTATCTATAATGGCGATCGCTTTAGCATATTGCTTCTCCTTGCTGAAACTCGCCTTTATAGTTTCCTTAGCCCTTTTCATGGCTGCGTATATGTATCCCATGGCTGGCTTTTTATCTCCATCAACAATTCTAAGGACTTTAACAAGCGGGCCTGACAGCTTTATAGCATACACCATATTTCTCCAAAACTTTTCCTTGATAAGAATGGAGTAAAGTCTCTTCCCACCAACTTCCTTTCCCCATTTGCTATTAGCATACTCAGAAGAAACAATCATCCTCTGCACATTACTCCTTTGCTTGTGCATTTGGGAGATGGTGATGAATGATGTTGCAAAACAAGTAACCGCAGGTCGATGCAAATTGTGTGAATTAGTGAACCTTCTCATCATGTTCACTAGACCCACATGGTTATATATATATGCATTGACGAACATTGCATCTTTTAGCATCTCTTTAACCTTTGTAATCTTTCCAATGTCCTCCAACATCAAATCAATACAATGTGCAGCACAAGGTGTCCAATACAAATGAGGCTTTGAAGCTTCCAAGTATTTACCTATTAAGAAAACAAGAAAATTTAAGTAATATAAGTATCAATGTACAAGCATAACATAATAAATTAGTAATGTTTAATATTAAATTACATACCCGCTTTAACATAATTTGATGCGTTATCCGTCACGACTTGCACAACGTTATTTTCTCCTACCTCGTCCACCAGTTTTTCAAGCATTCCACACAATGTGTGGGCGTTCTTTGTAACTTATGACACATCAATCGACTTCATAAACACAGACCCTTTAGGGGAATTAACTAGAAAGTTCACTATATCCTTTTGCACGGTGGAATCACGCCATCCATCAGATAAAATGGAACAACCCTTGCTCGCCCATTCTTTCATGTGATTGCCAATCTCCGTTTTGGTGTCCTCTACTTCCTTTTTAAGTAAAGGTACCCTCAACTCATGCATTGTAGGTGCTTGAAATCCAGGCCCAAATTGTGCAACTGCTTCCAACATAACTTTAAAGCTATCATAAGTAGCCGCGTGGAAAGCAATACCCGCATCATAAAACCACCTAGCAATCTCCTTACAAGCATTACCCCTCAATTCTCTTTTACATATTTCGTTCATAGTTTGTTGCCTTCCTCCTCCCTTTCGACCTTTGAGAATGTCTTCAGGTTTAAGCTTGAAGTAGTTGTTTATACACGGCTTTTTAGACACATTTCCTTGAACTGAACTACTTCCTCTCTTCACCTTTGTAACCACACATTCTTCCTCCTCTTCATCACTTAAATTAAAATCACCAGCTAATGGGTCAATTGCATTTTTACCCTTGATTTTGTTCAACATAAAATTTTTAATCTCTTCACGAACATGCGCGGGACACTTTTGACATGCTGTGACATTTCTAAACCCTCCAACTAAATGTTGTTTCATCCTATACACCCCTCCTGTAGATGTTTTAGAACAAAAATTACAAGTGAACCGATTTTTGTTTTTGGGGTCAGCCTTGCCATATTTTCTACCAGGGTCACCCATGTGGGTTTCCGTTGATGCACCAACAACACCACCATCATGATCATCAGTCTCCATTACAACTTAATAACAACTATCAGGTTTGAAAACTAAAATTAGACCAACTATCATATATATAAAAGAAACATAAAACAAAAATCACATGATAATAATCAATAACAAAATTGTACACCCAAAATTCAAACATAAAAGTAAAACAGGAACATAGAACCTTAAAAATCTGAGTTTTTATAACCACATAAAGGAAAATTGTTGTGTTTGCTTTTGTTTACCCTATACTTTTGCTAAGATAAATAAGAACTCAAGAACATAGTGCTCTGTAAATTTTTAAGATGAAGAAGAACCCAAAATGGAAACATCGAACAAAAAAGAAGTTGGGTGGAGAAGATTACCTGAGTAGAACTTGATTGAACATGCACCAGACTGAAAATGTTGGCGGCAGTGAAGGATAAATGGCGGGAAGAAAGGAAGCAGTGGAAAAGTGGCTGAAAAGGTTAAGTGGGTGAAAGAAATATGAAATTAGGGTAAAAAAGTTGATTTTAAAAGGTTAAGTGGGGGTAAAGTGGGCTGACAAATGAAAATTGGGCTGTGGAAAAAGGTAAAGTGGGCCCAATGTTATTTATGATCCATACAATTTAAAAAAAAACACAAACCTGCGCCTAGGGTACAATAATCCCTTAATCCCGCGCTTTGTCGCTTTACATAAAATCCCAAAAAGCGCGCGCTTTCGGGAAAACATTCGCCTTATGTCACAAAAAGCCCTGAAGCATGCGCCTTGTGTCGCTTTGCGCCTAGGCACGCTTAAAGCGCGCTTTTTAAAACCCAGATTATGACAACAAATTTTATGAATTTATAAAAGCGCAAGAGAAATTTTATGGTGTAAGAGTATTTCCAAAAAGGATGTCTTCCAATTCAAGTTTGTATACTTTACCTAAAATGTTATGATTTTTTTTCTTCATGTGGAAGTTCAAGACCTAGCTTTCAAATTACCCTGTATGTTTATTTATGGATGGCCATGAATAGTGTCGAGTGCTGCTGCCATGTGGGCAACGACTGGTTTGTTTTTTTATTCCTCTTTAGTATGTTTAAAAAACTAAGTTATTTATTGTGGAAATCATGAAAAATAAGTATTTGAGTTAAAACCGTCAAAAACAAATTCTTAAAAAAGTGAACTCTAGAGCTCAAGTGCTCAACTACACGGTGCGTGAACCGATCGTTGAGCTTATGTTAGTTTTTTTGTCTTTAAAGATTAATCTCATATGACTTCAGTTTTTTTTATAGACAACTTTTATTGAAGAACCAAACATCTCTTCACGCAACAATACAAACAACCAAACCCCTATTTACATTTCATTTCAATTACAAGAAATAAAAAAAACACCATTGCTCCCAATCAAAAGAAACAATATTTGCCTGTTTTTAACCCAAAGGAACCCCATTGTCTGAAGCTCATCCATAATATGATCAATCTCGACTCTTGTAGAATAATCGGAGATTTGGAGCTCCTTTTGAAAACCCCAAAACCATTTTTTAGTGACCGTTCATTGACATGTCTCGTTTAACTACAAGATCAAAGAAAAATATCAAAATTGATGAAGAAGAGGTGTGCTTCATTTTTCACAATAATTACAAAACACATATTTGTCTTTGTAAGGTGGTGTTTTTTTTTCTGTAGAAAAAGGTCTGCAATCTGCGGACCACATCTGCATACAATTTTCGGAGAAGAGGTGGACCAAAGGTCTGCAGTCTGCAAAAAAATATTGTTTGTTTGTTAACGTCTGCAGGCTGCTGAAATAAACTGAAATTTAAATAAACTGATTTTTTACAGCAGTCTGGTGGTAGACGGTGGTGGTGGACTATGGTGGTGGTGGACCGTGGTGGTGGTGGGTGGTGGTGGACGGTGGTGGTGGATAGTGGTGGTGGACCGTGGTGGTGGTGGACCGTGGTGGTGGACGGTGGTGGTGGTGGACGGTGGTGGTGGTGGGTGGTGGTGGGTGAGGAGAAGAGAAGAGGAGAAGATATTAGAAGACCTTGGAACAAATTTGCACCAAGAAGAGATGAGGAAGACCTTTTTGAGTGAAAGGTCTTCCAAAAAACAAAGAATCTGCAGACCCAAAACGTCTGCGCAAGTCTGCGTGACGCAGACAAAAGAGGTCAGAAGTGCTTCTGAGAAAAAACAAACAGCCCTAAGTTAGCGAGAACTAGAATAGTGAATGTGATCACTACCAAAATTACCGGTAAGATTGAAAAAAGTCTAATGGGGTTGTTTGGTTGATTAAGTGCTGAATGGTTAAGAGGTCTGAATGATTAAGTGGTAAATCATTAAGTTGGACATCTTAATGGTTAGTTTATCTTATCCCACATTGGTAGGAGGGCCTCATTAAGGTTCAGCTTAGTTCAGTGCTTAATGGTTCAACAACATCCCAAATCTTAATGGTTCAGCTTTAACCATTCCATTCAAAAGCTGAAACAAACGCGCTGAATGTTGAATCATTCAGCGCTGAATGATTCAGGGCCTCATTAAGAAGTTTATCAAACAACCCCTAACACTTTACCAATGGGCATCCTTTGATAACTTATTCCAACTAACTATATGGAAGCATTTGCGATGATATACCACACAGAGAGAGTTATCACAACAATATCTACACCTCATAGAGTATATAATTTAGGGATAAGTCTACGTTAAAGGTTAAGAAGTGGACGTAAAGTAAGCTATTAACATCCATCAATGATCAAACTACTCTAAATCCATTTTTGAGTGGTAGCATTATCAATCCTTAAAACTCTACATGGTGTCATAACAAAAGTATGTACTTAGGGAACAACTTTTTTCAAAAAAATATAAAATCAAATAAAAAATAAAAATAAAAAGTGTGTATATTCACAATCTTCTATCCTCTATGTCCTACTAAAATAGAGAAACTTGAATGAAACAAAGTATTTGTCTCAAAACTATATACAATATACTTCTGAAAGGACCAAACCTGCCTAAATTCAAACTTATTTTTAAATAAAAGAAAAAACGAAATTTGAAAACCCGTGAAAGTTACCTACTGTCACCTAACCAAAACACCGACCAATCATATTCTCCGATCTTAACACGAGTGACGGCAACACCACCACTTATCATTAGCCACGTGGCAAAAACTTTATGTCGACTATACATCCACGTAACCAGACATCGGCAGCACAACTTCAAGGACCAAACCGTCGACTTTAAATTTTAAAGCAAGCGAGTAAACAACGTAAATTAATAAACCATACATATTCTCGTAACCTAGGCTCGAGCTCGTTTTACTTATAAAAACTCGAGGTCAATCGTAGTTCGGTTTAAACTATACTTGTTATAAAGCTCGATCTCGTTTCTGAAATGTTTTCAAGCTCGAGCTCGAATTCAACTCGTTTTTTATTTATTAATATTTAGTTATCAATCCTTCTTAAACAAGTTACATTTAGATGGTGGGTAAGCGGGCAACAAGCTGCGCCGCTATCCCCTTTTGAATCGCAAACCCTATCCTACTAAACACAAACCTTTGGTTCTTAAGGCTCTGCGAGTCACTGTGGACCACCTTCTGCACTCGTTTCAGAAACCGTACTGCCTCAGGGGCCAGGGATCCAAATGTGTCAAAGGCAAACGGCAGGAACACATGTTGATTCTCTAAACAGGCTGCTTCGTGCTTAGCGACCTTCTTAGCTTCTGCCCTCAAAACTGCCTGCCCCGGTACAAAGCCACTGTCTCGCAAACCTACCAAGGGGGAAACCCCTGTCAAGTCAACACAAGCATGTTTGCCCCCAACCCATCCAAACACAAGCATGTTTATTAATTAGTTTATATTATTTATAATTCTTAATTTACATACGTTTATATATAATTTAGTAAATGGTAAATTTTAATATTTTTATAAATATAAATTATTATTATTTAAATATATATTTAATATCTAAATATATTCGTATGTTAATTAGAAACTATATAAATCGAAAGCTTGTTAGAAGGCTCATGCTTGACAAGTGAAGCTCGGGCTCAGGCTCGTTCAAAGTCGGATTGTTTTGAGTTTTTTCTCTGAGTCGAGCTCGAGTAACTAGCAGTAGCTCGGTTTGTTTACACCCCGTAAACAAAATCACAGGTAAGTAGAGATGAGCTTAGTACCAGTACCAACAATACCGATCCCGAAAATCGTCTGAAATGGATAGCGGTACTGATACTGAAAGTGCTTTGTACGGTACTGGCAGAGTACGATATTTGAAAGTAAATCAGACAAAAATACCAATAGTATATCATACCAAACTAAAACTACCAATCTTAAAAAAACAAAAAAAGTCGATACCAAATTGATACCGAAAATTGTTTGGTACAATACCTGTTTCTTAACTCGGTACCCTTTGTTTATATTATCCCAACCGTTAAGTAACTTAAAGGAGGAAAACTGTAAACATAAAAACCAAAGGGTCCAAAAACATAAAACAATACACACAAAAAGCGTGGTGCTATTTGAATCACAATCGTAGTAAAGATTAAATCCTCTTTCTTCAAAAACCCAAACCCTTCGTGGCGGCTGAAACTCCTTTCGTTTTATTTTCTCTCTCCTAGGGTTTCTCTTTATCCTCTATCAAATAAACCTTCAAACAAAGGGTTTCTTACCCTGTAATTGAAGATCTATCCCTTTATTATCACCTATCATGGCCGCCCTTGTTCCTGCTGCAGATCGTATCCTTTTTGTTCGCTGATCTGTTGTTTTGTTACGTGTATTTATTGGATCTGAGTGTTTGGTGATTTGTTCGTGTGTCGGTTGTGTGTTTGATGCAATTGAAGTTATTGTTTGTGGTTTTTGATTGGTGATTTGTGTTATTGATGTAATTGAAGCTATTGTTTGTGATTATTTGTGTTGTTATTTGGTTCTTGACTGATGTTGATTAATGATATGTGTGTTTGATGCAATTGAAGTTATTGTTTGTGGTTATTTGTGGTTTTTGATTGGTGATTTGTGTTATTGATGTAATTGAAGCTATTGTTTGTGGTTATTTGTGTTGTTATTTGGTTCTTGACTGATGTTGATTATTGATATGTGTTTTTGATGAAATTGAAGCTGTTATTGCTGTTATTAATGATTTGTGTTACTGATGTAATTGAAGGTATTGTTATTTGGTTATTATATAGTTCTTGACTGATGATTTGTGCCTTTGATGAAATTGAAGTGATTTTTTGTGTTATTATTTGGATTTTGATTGATGATTTGTTGATTTGTGATTTTAAGGTGGTAATTAGTGTTTGCTAATGTTGATTGGGATGTTGATATTATTATTTGTTACTTATGATTTATTTTTTTTATTTATTTTTTTATGTCGTTAGATTTGTTATTTTGATTAATTTAATTGTAAAAAAAGTGGAGTATCCTTTACTTACTTTGGTACAGAAACTGCCGATTTGCTCAAGAATTTATCATTGGAAACTCAGACCAAGACTTTGGAAATCCCCGAGCCTACTAAGAAGGTGACACATAGGATTCATATATTAATACTTTTAGACTATTGTTGTTATTGATGTGTTAGCAGCAATAGGTACGGTATTGAAGGTTAAGTTTATGCTAATTATGTGTAATAATTGATTATTATGTAGCCTTCTGTTGATACCACCGACGCTGGGAATGGTCAGAACCAACCTTTGGATAGGTCTGTTACTCCTTTGATTCCAGATTTTATGGATCCGACTGTGGCGTATTTTCCCAACTATGCCTCTACTGCATACTATTATGGAGGTACCCTTTCGATACAATATTCATATGTTGATTCAGAAGCTGATTTATGTGTCACGTGGTTAATTGCTTGCTAGTTTATTTATACATGCTTGATTTGTGTTTTTTATATTCAATTTTTGGTTATCTTTTACAGGTTATGATGGGGCTACCAATGATTGGAATGACTATTCTCGATACGTAAATCCTGAGGGAGTTGATATGTCTCACGTAAGATCATTTTTGGTGTAAATTGTTTTGTGATTTGTTGATAGCCTGCCGTGTCTTTAAGACTTTAATGATAACAAATGTTTGTTGATTTTATTATAGGGAGTTTATGGTGATATGTATGGTTATGGTTATGCACCTTACGGTCCTTATTCACCTGCTGCTTCACCTGTGCCAACAGTTGGGCATGATGGTCAACTTTATGATGCTCAGCAGTACCAATATCCGAGTCCTTATTTCCAACCAATGACCCCAACCAGCGGACCATACTCATCGGCTGCAATTCCTCCCAAAGGTGAGAATGCACCATCTGCAGCTGCTGAACAACCATCTTTGACCATTGACCCGTCGAATGGAAATCCAAATAGTGTTGTTAATGGTGCCAAGGGAACTACTGCCCCAGCCCCTGTGAGACCAACACCGTATCAGAATGCATCTTTTAATTCATATGGGTCATATGGAAGAGGTGCACAAAACGGGTATCAAGATCCGAGATACGCTTTTGATGGGGTTCACTCTCCGATACCTTGGTTAGAGGCGCCTTTGTATTCTGATGGACAAGCAAGGAACAATTCAAACATTGCCCCTGTTACGAACAGGAATGGCATTGCATCAAGAAATCAAAATCTTCGCCCTCATTCTCATGTCATGGTATGCAAATATCTGATTTAAGATAATATTTTTTTAGCAATTTCAAGATTCTTTGAATTTTGATATTTTGAAGCTGTGGTTGTTATAGGGTTTGCAGAGTCCAAGACCAATTTCGGGTGTAAATACTACAAGCGGGTATTTGAACCAGATGTATCCAAGCAAGTTGTACAGCCAGTATGGAAGCAACTATCGATCTGGCTATGGGTATGGATCCAACGGGTATGATTCCCAAAGTAACGGACGTGGTTGGTTAGCAACAGATAACAAGTATAAGCCAAGGGGTAGAGGCAATGGGTTTTTTGGTTACAACAGCGAAAACGGTGATGGTCTTAATGAGCTTAACCGTGGACCTAGAGCCCGAACCGTAAGGAACCAAAAAGTTTTGACCCCAATCACCTTAGCTGTTAAGGGTCAAAACTTAACTCAGATACCTCTTACACCTACCGAAGGTGTCGAGAAGGAGCCTGAGGTTAAGGACAACGTTAGCACAACTCCAAACCGTGAGCAATACAACCAGCCTGATTTTCCTGATACTTATGAAGATGCCAAGTTCTTCATAATTAAATCATACAGTGAAGATGATGTTCACAAAAGCATCAAGTATAATGTTTGGGCCAGTACACAAAATGGAAACAAGAAACTTGATGCTGCATATCAGGAAGCCCAACAGAAGTCTGGTTCATGTCCTGTATTTCTTTTCTTCTCGGTAAGCTTGGTTTCATTTTTATCGTCTAATATTTACTTTTTGGCTACAGTGGTATAATATTGGAAGTTTAATGTTTTTAGGTCAATACCAGCGGACAATTTGTTGGCGTTGCTGAGATGGTGGGCCCGGTCGACTTTAACAAGAGCTTAGAGTATTGGCAACAGGATAAATGGATTGGTTGTTTTCCTGTGAAGTGGCATATTGTTAAGGATCTTCCAAACAGCTTGCTGAAACACATTACTCTTGAAAACAATGAGAATAAGCCTGTTACCAATAGCAGGGACACCCAAGAGGTACTTTGGTTAAAAATGTGTGAACATATTTTTTATTTAATTGCTGTTTAATGCTAATAAATTCATTGTTTTTTCAGGTTAAGTTGGAACAGGGGCTGCAGGTGCTTAAGATCTTCAAAGAGCATTCTAGCAAGCAGTGCATTTTAGACGATTTTGAGTTCTATGAGGATCGACAGAGGAGAATTCAAGAAAAGAAGGCGAAACAACAGCAGTTTCAGAAACAGGTATGTCTAAAGGTCTACTCTCACCGCATTTTTAGAATACTGTTTTCTTAAAATTTATTAATTTTAGATTTTTTTTTTATAAATTTTAGGTGTGGGAAGGGAAGCCGAAAGAGGGAATCAAAGTGGAGGTTGCGCCACCAAAATCATCTGAAATTCCCCAAGAAGTTGCTAAGGAAGCTACTTCTGTCCATACAAATGGAGATGTGAAACCTGCAGAGAACAAGGTTGTAGCAAATGGTTGCTAAGTTCAACCATGTGCACAGGCAGTGTTTCAAAGGATGCCCTTCGAGATTAAAGATTGTCACTTTGCGTCTTTTGAGAAACGCTGCCTGAGAACAGGATCCGTCCTTCGAAAAATGTACACTAGAAAAGGTTTTAGTCGGGGTGAAGTGGTGGTCTGGGATGTAAAATAGGAGGAGGATCCAGATTGGTAAAAGTTGTGGTGGGTATCTCATTTTATAGTTCTTCAGCTTCTAACAGGGTTTGGGTTTAGTTTTGTGGAATCTCTTTATTTTGTTTCGTCGTTAGCTTCTTTTCCGTTTCTAAATCACTTCTTGTGGCCTTTGGGTATTATGTTTTCTTTTAATGTTAGTTTTTGTTATTTTTCTGTTATCAATTAATGAGTCGAGGAAGTGCAACGACCCTGCTTTGTAAGTCTGGTTTATAAGAAAAGCTGGAGTTGCAAATTGGGTCGGTCTATTAACTTAAAACTGTTTTTCAATAGGGTTGTCGATTGTATCAGTTAGGGAGGTTAAGTTTAATCTAACATGACCTGGGCATTTTCTTTTACCAGCGCTGTCTTGCCCAGTTTGATTCGTCTATGAGGACATTTAACCCATGTATCTAAATGAATCGAAATGGGGTAAACGAAATTAGAGTTTCACATGGGAAGCAAATTTAACCCATATATCTAAGCATGTTACTCTGATTCAGAATCAGTGATTCTTTGAACATGTTTTGTTTAGCCAAACATGGGTTAAATATGATGACTTGGCTAAACATGATAAAAATCTTAGTATTTCTATGTCATTACCGATTGACAGCTCGAGTTTTTATCTGTATGCTAGTTTTTTTTTTAACTTCTAAAAGAGGTGTTTGGTGATGATCTAAGGAGCACATTGGTTTCTCTATCTTAGATTTGGTTTACTTTTGCAGGCTTTTGGTTTTTATTTTATAAGTGATTTTGTTTAGGTCTTGTTGGTTTCTTTTAAAGCTTTTATACCAACTTTCTCTTTTTCTTCTTAAAAGTTTAAGCTTTTGAGTCACTTCTGTCATCTTTGAATTGGCTGTTATAAAGGCGGTCCAAAACAGCAAAATCTTTAGTGCACAAGAAAGCTTCATTTATAGGTTAAACATGCGTCAAACTTTTTAGTCACTTTTTAGTCTTTTAGCTGTGGGTATGCCTTTTGAATTGGTTGAAACCAAAGAAGCAACTAGTAAATTTGGCTAGGGTGATAAATCAAACTCACTGATCACCATCTCAATCAAATGATCAGATTTCACTCTTTAGAGTACAAAAGTTGAAAACCAGATTACTTTTAAAATCCACATCCTCAAACCAACTCAGGTACACAACATAAAGTTTCCTATTTATTGCTTTCGGTTAAAGGCAACTTCTTTGCATGTTACAAGTTGCAACTATTTGAAAAACACATACCTATAACGCGTAAACAAACATGTCAAGATCAACTTACGCCATAGAAAGACCCATAATTTTAAGAACATGGGAATCTTCTCCAATTTTCAGTTTCCCTTATTTTCGTAATTGTAATAATATTTTTCTTCTACTTCATCTCTCTCCTCCATCATGGTCATTTCACTTGTGAATATCCCGATCCAAAGAGCCACATGACGTACGCACACAAATAGCCATTGTCATCAGCTAGAAACGAATTTCAAATACACACACACATATGTGAAAATCCATACATCAGCTGGCGCTTAACCCACCGCCACCACGAGCAACATTATCGTCACTTGGTAATTGCTAAGTTAGTAAAATCCATTTTTTTACTGCAACAAGATTTAAAATGATAAAATTAGCATATTTCATATCTAAGATTTGGGTTTTTATTGCACATCAAGTGAGTTTTGTTTGTTCATCATAGAGTCATATACTACTAGAACCAAATGCATAAACATGTCAATTAAAATAGTTCTATGATACACATGAACATCTAAGAATAAGAGAAAATTAAGAATAAGAGAAAGTTGTCTAAATCAAATGCATGTTGAACGGGATGAAAGTTATTTTGTAGAGGACTAGATGTTCACAAAAACATTAAAATAAATGGATTCTATTAAAACAATAGATTACCATAAAGGTCTTTATTTATATGAATCCATGATTTTTACTTTTTTTTACAGCAAAAAATCTATTGTGTAAACCCACTCTTTCGAGACTATGTCCAAGGTCACTCTTTAATACTATATTTTATCTCTAGTCGAGATAATATAGATACTATTCATACATACATCTTTTTCCGATCTCTAACTACACAACATTACGCCGTGTTCCCGAGTTAATTTAACGAGAGAAAAGAAAGAAAATGAAACAAAAGAAAAATTTGATTGTGTTCCCCAGTTTCATTTAAGGAAAGAAAAGAAAGGGAAACAAAACATGTTGTGTTCTCGAGTTTCATTTAAGAAAAGAAATGGAAGTAAAACTAGGCCAAATTATTTAGTTTAGTTTTCATTCTGATTTAAAAGAAAACGGAAGGAATTGATATGTATCCTTTCTTTTCCTATCCTTTCCTTTGGTTCTTTTCATTTTTTTCCCTCCTCGGAGCGTAAGGGGGCGATACACACCAATTTAATATTACAGGGGGCAAATAATAATTTGAATCACCAAGTTTTGATGAATAAAAACCCTCTCTCTTCAAAAACCCAAACCCTCGCCGCCGAAACTCTCTCCTCTATATTTTTCTAGGGTTTCTTCTAAATCTCTCAAAACCCTTCATTTCGTTTCTAGGGTTTATTCTATCCTATCCAATCATGGCCTCTGTTGCTCCTCCTGCTGATCGTATCCTTCCTTTACTCTTATCATCATCATCATCATTATTATTATTATTATTATTATTATTATTATTATTGTTGTTGTTTTATTAATTTCTAGGTCTTATCATGACATGATTTACATTATTATTATTATTATTATTATTATTATTATTATTATTATTATTATTATTATTATTATTATTATTATTATTATTATACACACACAAACACACTTAAAGTAAACAATTATATGATAAAAAAGTGGATTTCCTTTACTTATTTTATTTATAGAAGCTGCTGATTTGCTTAAAAACTTATCATTGGATACTCAATCAAAGGGTTTGGAAGTTCCTGAGCCTGTTAAGAAGGTAATATGTGCTAATTAGTGCTTGTTTGTATATGTTAGTATACTAATATTGCTATTAATATGTGTATTGCAGTCCTCTGTTGATTCAGGGAACAAAGTGAATGGTCAAAGTCAACCGGTTAATCGGTCTCTTACTCCGTTGATTCCGGATGTGATGGATCCAACTGTGGCTTATTTTCCCAATGGTTACGCTTCCTCTCCCTATTATTATGGAGGTAATTCGATAGAAATTTTGAAATTGAATATAAAGACATGTTATTGTAGGCTTTTAGCGTGTATCGTGTGTTGGCTTATTAAAATTCTTGATAATTCAATGTTAGGTTATGATGGGACTACCAATGGTTGGGATGATTACTCGAGATATGTAAGCCCTGATGGCGTTGATACGGCTCATGTAAGAACATATTTTTTTGTATTGTTAATTTGTTATTGTATTTATGCTGAATTTTATATGTAAATTACCAGGGTGTTTATGGGGATAACGGGTCATTTATGTACCCTGGGTATGGTTATGCACCATATGTCCCATATTCTCCTGCTGGTTCGCCTGTACCAACAGCGGCTCAGGACGGTCAACTATATGGTGCCCAACAGTATCAGTATCCGAGCCCATACTTCCAACCCATGGCTCAAGTTGCTGTCCCTCCTAAAGGTGATATATCCAAATCTGCAGCCACTGGTAAACCGCCATCGACTGTAGACAAAGCCACTAATGGAATTGCTAATTCAACTGTAAAGGGAATCGCTGGTTCTGCCCCGGTCAGACCAGCAGCATATCAGAATCAGATGTATAACTCTGGCAGGGGTACGCAAAATGGGTTTCAGGATCCACGAGTCCACTCTTCTGTTCCATGGTTAGACAGCTCCGTTTATTCCAATGGACAAATTAGAAACAATAACGCTTCTGTGCCTTTGACAAATACAAACGGTTTTACATCAAAGAATCAGAATGTTCGTCCTCATTCTCATTTTGTGGTATGTTGTTTTCGTGTTTTCTCGATTTTTTCTGTAAGCTGCGCAAATCAGAAACAAAAAACTCATTTGCATATGTATTTTTAGCAACCATCTTCAATCTAGATACATGTTAACTGATATTTTACACGTATGTGCTGCCGTTGGTGCTATGGTAGCTGCTACATTAGATAGCCATAAGTGAAAACGATGTAATGTAACAAATTATTTCAAAATAATTTGTTTTTTTTTATTAATACTGTATTTAAAACAGTTATTAACAGGTATATCTATATTGTATGCTGTATCAGTAGTTTAAAAAAAATTCCAGAAAAAAACATAACCTGCTATTGATTGTCATGTCATCTGCTGTTAGTGTTACGTTCATAAGTAAAGTTGATTGCTAAATTTCGGAAAAACTGTATGGTTTGTTCTCCTTTTGTTAGTGGTTGCTCTATTTTGGTATATTTTTATTCATGATATTTATTTGTTTTGTAGAGTTCAAGGCCAATGCCAGGCACAAATACAGCAAGTGGCTATATGAACAGAATGTACCCAAACAAGTTATATGGGCAATACAGTGGTGCCTACGGATCAGGTTTGGGTTTTGGGTCCAGTGCTTACTGGTCACCCAGTGGGCAAGGTTGGCTGGCATTTAACAACACCTACAAGCCTCGAGGAAGAGGCAACGGTTTTTTCAATTATAGCAATGAAAACAGTGATGGGCTGAATGAGCTAAACCGGGCCCAAGAACCCGAATCGTTAAGAACCAGAAGGACCCAATTCTAGTCACCGTTCCCATTAAAGGGCAAGATGGTAATTTGCCACTTACCGATGTTGATAAAGATAAGGTATGCGTAGCCCCAGACAAAGAGCAATACAACCTAGCAGATTTTTCGGAAACCTATACAGATGCAAAGTTTTTTATAATTAAATCATACAGTGAAGACGATGTTCATAAAAGCGTAAAGTATAATGTTTGGTCCAGTACACAAAATGGAAATAAGAAACTTGATGCTGCATATCAAGAGGCCCAACAGAAACCTGAAAAATGTCCGGTGTTTCTGTTCTTTTCTGTAAGTTCTATAAACCATTTTAATGCAAAGAATATCTTTTATTACACCATTTAGTTTTTGTAATATAATTATTTTCCTAACAGGTCAATACAAGCGGTCAATTTGTTGGTGTTGCTGAAATGGTAGGTTCTGTTGATTTCAACAAAAGCTTAGAGTATTGGCAACAAGACAAATGGGTTGGCTATTTTCCTGTTAAGTGGCATATTGTTAAAGACGTGCCAAACAGTTTGTTGAAGCATATTATTCTTGAATACAATGAGAATAAGCCGGTAACCAATAGCAGGGACACCCAAGAGGTATATAATATTATATTCACAATCTATACATATATGTACACACATTTGTTTCATATTTCTATGTTGTTTAAGTTCTTGTCATATATAAGTGTTTGTGTATTTTTATTATAGGTGAAATTAGAGCAGGGGCTGCAGGTGATTAAAATATTCAAAGATCATTCTAGCAAGCAATGCATACTTGATGATTTTGAGTTTTACGAAGAACGTCAAAAGAGAATTCAAGAGAAGAAGGCAAAACAACTATTTCAGAAACAAGTAGGTGACAATGTGAATAATTTTCTCGTTATAAACTGTAGTTCTATGTTTGCATAGTTTCTAACAATAATGTTGTGTTATTTCCAGGCATGGGAAGAAAAAGCGAGCATAGTTGAAAAGAACAAAGAAGAAACCATCTCTCCGGATCTGGTCAAAGAAGAGGTCAAACCTACCGTGAATGGGTCAGCGGTGGTAAATGGAGTTGCAAATGGGTGCTAAATAGGATGACATTTTAAAAGGTTGAGGGAAGAAGGGGATGTAAAATAGGAGGGCTTGTAATCTGAAGCCCCAGTCTGTAGTGTTTTAGCCTTTTCTAAAGGTTTTTTCATAGCCTTTTTCCTGTTTCTGGTTTGATGTTTTTCTTCCTTTGTTGCGTTTAATGTTAGTTGTTTTCGTTTTGTTTGATTAAGAAGTAGGAGTAGAGTTAATCCTGCCTTGTAAATCTGGTATAGGAGAGTTATGGTTTTGTGGTTTGTAATTTGGGACAATGAGCTAGAAAAGCAGGGTGGGATGTTGGGCATTGCAATACAATAGTTTTCCTTTGAAGTTATGCAAACTTGTTTACTTATAGAATGTCTGACACAAACCATGTTTTTATTAAAAACTTTGTGAACCAAAGTGCTTGTGTTAAAACCGGTTTAGCTTGTGAATTGGTGAGACGACTTGTTTGGTGAAAAGTTTGAAACTAATCTGGTTATGGTGTCACCTGAACCTACTTCAACACGCTTTGTCGTATATCTTTAAAAGGACCAGTGCTGCCCCTTTTTCATCATCGTCACTGATCACTATGTTATCCCGTCGTGCATACAATCATAAAACACTACTTTGTGCTGCCAAGTGATGACAGCGATCCTTTTCAATCTTACCGCAATTTCTCTTCTCTTGTTTGTAGATTTTTCGGGTACTATTGTTCAATTAATCTTGTTTTCTCTTCCATCACCTTAAAGTTGGTGTTGGATGGGTTCTTTTTAAAGAACCATTCGAGAGAATAGCAAAAATATGAGATAAATAGGAAGAGAACAATGAAAAGTATTTTTCAAAAAATATATACATAATATGAGACAAATAGATGGACTCATTATCATTATGGCTGTTACAAAGTACAATGGTTAATGGTTTTCTAAAGACCTTTACACAAAAGATCATTGATGTTACATGTTAAAAAATATAAATCATGAATTATGATTTTTATAGATAGCTAGTATGTTACATTATTGTTGAATTATGTTGTTTCTATAGTAAGACTACTTTTAAAGAAAAGTTGAGATGTTAAGCAACAGAACAATAAAACTTCAAACATACATTCTTGGAGACCTAACTTACATTTTTAGAGACATAATTTGTTGCCTATGTATCTACCCATTTTATTTTATTGTAATTGGATCCTTATTTCAAATATATGAAAAAAGCTATGAATGATTAGACTTCTAAAAACAGAACCGATTTTTTACCATAGTTGTTTAAATTCTGAAATTGATAACGTTTTGATCAATGAGATATCACGATGATGTCGGATTGCTATAGGATCTCTTGGGTTCTTAATCGGTGCTAGACTTCGAACTTGTAACCAATTTCACGTTATCCCATTCTTGTAACGTTTGTTTGATTTGACCAGTTTAAACGATGTGACATAAAACACAACCCAAATCGATTAGTAAATAAATAAAATGTGTCAAAACTGTCACCTATACTTTTGTCACCCAACAAGAATAAAAAGAAAAGGTTAAGAACCTCCAACAGGAACTTATATGCATATTGGATACATGCAATGTCCTATAATTAGGTATACACGAGCATCGATATCATGGTTAACCGATCTATGTACAAGTTTATGTAACGGCGTATAGACAACATGAACAAACATACAACAGAAGTTTAGTGATCATCTTCGTTCCCACCACCACCATCTTGACTTGTTGGCCCCGACCCCGATCCTGACCCGGTGAAACCGATGGATTTATGAACAAGCTGTTAAATGGCCAAGGAAATGTGACCGAAATCTGCCTTTCATTTCTGCCTACCATGTCCCCACCTAGACCCAATTCACCACTTTCACTTTCGGGCCCGGTTAGCCTGTTGACTGGGCTACCACGCGAAGATTCGCGTTCGTGTTTGAGTTTTGGTTCATCAGAAGGCAATTGGTACCTACAAACTGGACATGTACTATGAAGATCTAACCATGTTACAATACATTCACCATGAAACTTATGTTTACATGGCATCTCTTTAGCTTCATTCCCACCCTCAAAATCTTCCAAACAAACTGAACATTGAATAAAATTATCCAAATCCACCTTGATTTTCACTGTTGGCATGGTCTCCACCGCTTTCTTTTGGGCCGGTGGAGTCCCATATCGGGTAGGATTGTTCTCTGTTAAGTGTTGCAAGAGTAACTCCATGTCTGGCCCAACAAAGTAATCGCCTAAAGACCCAATTGGTTGGTTTTGTGGCGAGCCACCAGAACCAAATGAATTTCGACCCCCACCAGCGCCCTGAACGATAATCCTTTGATTAAAAGGATTAATGACAAAAACACGCTCACGCTCTCTTTCCGTATCATTATTATTGTTATTATTAATGTTATTATCATCATTATTATTATATGGTTCCCTTATCATTCCATTGCGGGCCCCTTGAAGCAATTGGAGGATGGTAGTGGAGCTCCGACGCCGCCTCCTCACAACCATCTGTGATTCCCTATTTAGCTCGGGATCATTGACATTACCAGGCTCGATTTGTCTGAATCTCCGAGCGCGGTTGGTTCTACGAGGGTTGTTCATCATTCCAAGCAAGACCGGAGCCCACAACGAGAGTGCATTGTTAGATTCAAAATCTTCAACCTGTTGGTGGTGGTGGTTGCGATTATCACTCCTTGAGATGTCCAATTCCTCCACGAATCCGCCGTGACATAACGAACACTTAACCGTTTCAACCTCCATGATCGTTTCGACTGCCCTAGAGCATTCATAACACCAGTATCCTGTTGATTGACTCTCTTCTTCCATCTATAATCATATAAATATAATCACATGATCAAATTTTACTATTAAATCATCTTATTACGTACAAAATGCATTTTTATCGTTATACGTGTCACACCCACTTACGGCCATGTCCATGTTGTCATCCCATGCAACCCTGCATGGGATACGTAAACAAGAACTCTAGATGGGTGTGACACGTATAACTTGTTAGAAATCGTTTTGAAAATGTACTCAAATTCGTTACAACTCCTTAGAAATTGTTAAAAGGAACATGAAATCATGATATTTTGCAATCAAACCTGGTAATTTCCCAAGAACCTAATGTGATGATTGATTTTGGTAGATGAATTTGTTATTATTTAGGGGTTGTTCTTGGGATGTGCATAATATTCCCCCTCTTTCGGTTTGTGAATTGAGGGGTTGGTTTTGTTGAAGGTGGAAACCGAATTTTGTAGTAGGGTAGATTACAAAATGAGTGGGGGAGAAATCTTACAATCAATTTCAATTTTTAACACAAAATGTGGACAATGTTGTACCTAATTATTATTAGGTAATTTTTATATAAATTAACATAAAAATTTTAACTACAACATCATATTGTTGTTAAGGTTACCACTTTTACATGGCAAATTGAACCTGCCGGTTGTTTTGTACTTTCGCGATAAAAGTTTAATGGTTTGGGCTAGATTTAAGGAACCTTAATCGATTTGTAAACTTGGACATTCTTAAAACTATGTTACCCGGTCACGACTCATGTAACATATTTATCTCCATAGGTTAGCATGTCCGAAAATGTTGAAGGGTATCTTGTAATAAAGTTGTTATCAAGTTGAAAGGATTATCGGTTTGAACTTGTAAGTTATAGGCATTTTATTTTTATATGAGTGAGCTGTTTAGTTTTATTACGACATGATACAAATGTTTATTAAATGACCTTAACTAGGGCCGTCTATAACAATCCTTATAATTCGGGAGGCCTTGAACGATAAGAGAGTGGGCCCCAAAATTATTATATTTTTTTAAAAAATTAGGCCCCATGATAGAGTCGGGTTAAACGAAAAGAGTAAAGATCAAATACATATAGTTTTTTTGTAAGAACTGTGAGAATCAAAGGGGGTAAAAAAAATTTATTTTTTTTTAGAATTTTTTTCCCATGTGCTTAAACATTCTTTCTAGATGAATAATACAAAAAAAATTAAATTTTTTTTTTAGTGTAATTACGTCATTAAGGTAAATACATTAGTTTACACTAGAGTAATTATGTAATTACTCTACACATAATTACTCTACACCCAATTTTTTTTTTTTTTAGTTTTCAATACTATAATACATGTTTAACAATATGGGGGAAAAAATTTAAAAAAAAAAAAAAAAAAAATACTCTCCTTTGATTCTCACAGTTCTTACCAAAAAAGCTATTTGTACCGGATCTTTCCCCTAAACGAAAATAGTGTTTATTTGTTTCTATGGTCCTAAACTAAGAAGGATACTTTAAGGAATTTTAAAACATATTGGGTTTAAATTTTAAATTTAATTATATGTTTTGTTTTAAAATTTTATATATAAAAAATACATTAAAAAAATACAAAACTTATGGGCCCCACAGGAGAGTAGGGTCGCCCTCAGTACCCCTCCCATGGACCGACTGTATCAAAACTTGAACATTTTCATGTCGGCTGCTAAGGATGTGAATTTCGGTACTGTTACTGAAAAATACCGATCAAATTTCGGTACCAATTTTTAGCATTTTTTCATGATGGTGCTTTCGTTTCGGTACTGTACATTATTCTATTAACTTTTTCTTTCAAATATTGTATTGTACCGTACCATACCGAGCATTCATTTTCAGGATTTCGATACCTATATAGTATTGAAGTCATCCATGTCCGGTATATGTCCTCAAATCTTTGGTCTCGATTAGCTCACTACTGAAACCTTAGGGAGCTATTATGAAACAAGCAAAGTATCTGCTCCTCATCTGAAAAATAGGGCGAACAAAAGGTACCAACAATAATACTCCGTAATAATATTAATCGGAGAAGATGATCGACGACAATCCACCGCCTAACGCCGCCGATGCCACGTCGGATAACCACCACCAGCAGGTAGAAAAGCCATGGCTGTCGTACATTTCAGAGGATCTACCTCGTACGGTACAGGCATCAGCTGATTCCGCTATTCGATCTGCCCGATCGTTGCAGCACAACTCCTCCACTCAAGTTCGAACTCTTCAGGTACTCTGTTGTATTGTCTGTTCAATTGATTGTTATTGATTTGATTGTGTTTATTTTTTTATCATAGTTGTTAAAAGCCATCGCCTCTTGCGGCTAGGCCCGTTTTTTAGGCGAGACGATGCATTTGCGCTTTAAGTCGAGGAAATTGCGCTTTAATTCTCCGAGTGGTGGTTTAGGCGCAGATTTCAGCTAGGTTCCCAAACTACGGAGAGTTTCCAGCCAAAATCGTTAAATTATGGCTAGATTTCTACCGGATTTCTACTTTTATCTAAGGAACACTACTTCTATACACTAATAGATTAATATTTCAAAAATTTTGAATACTTACTAGATGAAAAATAGTATTATTTTAATATATTTTTACTTTATTTTCTTGTTAGCTTTTTTTTTTAATCTCAGGCCCTCGCTTTTTTTGCGCCTCACGCCTAGGCCCCAAGCGAGGCCTATGCGCCTTTGATAACTATGGTTTTGATTCAGCAAAGGAATGTGGTTGTACTTGATAGTGTTAATGGAACATAGAACTAAGAAGTAAGAACATACTATTTACTTATTTAGGTATTTAACCTAATGTTTGTAATCAACAGTTTATTGTAGGAGGTAGATATTATATGTAACACCTAGGTTAGAAGGAAATGACCTAGGCAGGCTTGAATTGGAATTTTACCGAAACCTTTACGAGTCGGATGTAAGAGGTTTATAGTTCTTTTGTTATGACTGAATCTGGTGGGGATACTATCTCTATCACCCTTGGTTTTAAAAGCGCGAAGCGCACAAAAGTGACGAGGTCTAAAACCGAGGCGCAAAGCGCAGAGCGCAACGCAAAAGCGGTGGGCTTTTTGTAAGCGAAGCGCAAGACGATTATATAATTTTTTCTATATATCATATAGGTTTTTAGCATCCTTACCCCAAAATATAGATATAAATAAGGTTTATATATGATTTAACTTAAATGTATTACCTTTTTAGTAAAGCGCGCTTTTTTTGCGCTTTTCCTGCGCTTTTTGTACAATGCGCGCCTTGTGTGACATAAGGCCCATGGATCTGCACCTCAGGTCACCTCGCGCTTAAAGGCGCGCTTTTTAAAACCTAGCTATCACCTCTCCAGATGAAGACTTGTTATTATAGGGAGAAAGTGAGTTCCATTTTGTTTCTAATGACGGTGGAAGGATTTTAATCTTTTACGGTCATCTATGGTGCTTTCACCCACTGTGAATCTGCCTTATCCAGTTTTAGTTCCTGTTGACAACATTGCACCATTTATCTTGCAGCTTACGAGATATGGTCAACAAGTCTAAGTGCACAATTGTCTCAATAATATTGAGAAATGCCTTTCCATTTCTCTTTGTAATATAAGAGAAAAGTTGCATACCTATGTTATGAATGTCCCAAACAGCTTTAACAATATCATACCGACGCCTTTGATTTTACTATTTTAGGAGTAGGGTTAAAAACTTTCATTCTTCGAAGATTGTTATGGGTGGTCATTGATTTTAGGAGAACACTGGAAAAACTGATACAGACCTGTATAAAGAAAAGAAATGCATAGATAAATGAGAAAATTTTAGAAGATTGACTCCCCCACGGCCCCACCCATCTACATGGCTTTGGCTTTCCAGGCTGATAGCTTCTCTTTTAAAGCTTGAGATTTGTATAGAACCAGTGATCAACTCTTAAAGTCTTAATGGAACTACCACCAAAGCCTAAAGTAAGAGAAAAAGGAGCTGTCTTCACTACATTTTATAAGCTTAGGCATGCCGTGCGAGAATCATTCGGTTGATGGGTTCCCACTCAGATGCATTTGCTTCCATAGAGATTCACCTAATATGAAATTTGATTGTTCGTCATTAAATATTATCCATCCTCTTTAACAATGTACTCCTCTCCCCCAACTAGTTTATCAAAGGTTTGTGTTGAAACATTTGAATGACTTATTAATGAGATCAGTAGTTGTATAAATATGCAACCTTCTTACCAAGTACAATGTGAAGAAAAAGCTGTGTTGTAACAGATAAATGACTTATTAGTAAGATCAGTAGTTGGATGTGGTAATAGTTTTTTAGCTTCCGTTTACTTTTACATCATGTTGTGTGTTATTGTTGTTATAGAATCTTAAACATGCTAAGCAAAACATGGTTACGACTTGCGATTATGATATGCGTTAGTAGTCTACTTATACAGATTGTGATCTAATTCTACTAACTTTTTATTTAACTTGTTTTAAGTTTTGTTTTTACATGTTTATTCTCCAGGATCATGTACTTCAATACACATCACAGTATAAGAGTTATGAAGATTTGGTCTTCAGTAAAATCAAAGGTGATTTTTTTTACCAAAGTTGTTTCTCATGATTAAAAAAACCCAGTTCAGTCTCTTACTTTCATTATTTTTCACTGCAACTGTTTCTTGAACTTTCTTTCACTTGGCTTGTTTTGGTCATCCGTTATGGCATCATACTTCTTCCATACTTTTGTGCTAACAGATCAAGTCAAAGTTGCAAGAGAGCACTCAGCATTGTCTGCTGAGTTGCAATTACAGCCGGTCTTCTCCTAATGCGAGGCAAGCAAAAAGATAATTGTTTTTCATTTTTTTAGCTTGAACTTGTTATATCAGGGTAGCATTCTTTATCATTTTTTATAAAAGCAACCATGTACTTCTTATGATATCTGTACATCACAAGGTTATTTGAAAGCAGCATTGTTTCTCTAAATATTTTGTGTATTCCGTTTGAATGTTTTAGATGTTTCTGCTTACTCAAATAGTTATTTGCTGTCAACCAAAAGTCAATTCTTTCAATTAGCACATATAATTAAGATTCATCATTTTATTTGCCGAAACCTGAAAGGTGGTTTGATGCGATGTGGAGTAAGATGCTCTACCTTTTAAGGTCTTTTTTAAACATGTTGGTTCTAGTTCAAATGTAAATGTCATTATTTTGTGTATTTATACCTTGATTTCCTGCATGCAGGCCCTAGAAGGTTCTTGTTCCGTCGTACATTGGGTCGATTTCAGACTGAGGAGGTACCTTGTCTAGGTTCATATACTGGCAATTTATTAGAGGTTGCATGATGGGTGGATTGGGTGATGGGTCAAATGGGTTTGGGACTTTGGGTTGTGAAATGGGTCACTTTTTTACAAAAATGGGTGGGGCAGGCTGACCGTGTTTTTCTCTGTTTATGGATTTTTCTATACTATTACACTATAATCCAAATCTTTGAATAAAAGGGATTAGGAGGTTGCATGAATCAGAAATAGACGTGTGTCGACTTTCAACCCATTCGACCCATTTACTTTTCCAAGTAAATTTTTTTTGTTTCACCCGTTTTTTTATATAAATCACAACCCAAATTGACTCATTCACTAGTAAATGGTTGAAACTGCTGCCGCTACATAAGATCTATCAGCTTTAAAAATATGATCTTTTAAATGCCGTATCCTTCTCCTGAAGCATTTTTTTTGGTTATAATGTATATCCAGGCACGGATTGTCAAAGCTGCAAAGCTGCAAAACAGCGTACATGATTTAACCCTTTCGGTTCAGTTAATGAAGAAAGAGAGTGAAAAGCTACTTGAAAGGGCTGCTCTTGCTGAGAAAGGGATGACTTTTGGCTATAGTGAACTAAGGTACACGTACACCAATCCTAAGTTGCAAGAATTCAAGTCTTTCATGTTTCATGGGCTGTGCTGACAAACAAAGAACTAAACCTTGACCCGACGTACCCGAACCGGCTAGATTTGTTCCAGTTCTTGTTTCTATAGATCAGGATATTTTCATAAGTTGGTTCCCATATTGGTCTGGGTCGGGGCAGATCTGGAACCAGATGGCCTTTTCTTTTTCTTTTACATAATTGAAATGATGTCCTTTTCTGTATTTTTGAGTCTGTAAAACCCCAATTGGTCTGGTCTGATTTGGTCCTGAACCGCTATGCAGCAGTCCTAAACCAGACTAGCGAAACCTATACTTTCAAAATTGTTGAAATTTTCAAGAACCAAGAATCGGTTTCATATTGCACCGGTTCTTTTTCAGGCCAGTGCCGGGTTTAGAACCGATTTGAGACTAAACACATTAGGAAGTGAAACTTAAAAACTTTTAAGCTAGTGATATTCAAGTCTATTACACACCTAAATCTGGTTTGGACTGGGCTGACCCCCGAAATCGAATCGGACCAAGGTTTGGACTGAGTTTTGCACACCCCTACAGCCCTACCCTAATCGTATCAGCTGTAATGTACATAGTTTTGTGAAATCTTAAGCAAACTTGCCCTGGACCACAAACTTATCATGTGTGTAGAACCAATTACTTGCTGTAGCTTTCGTCAGACTTAGTGACAACGTAATTTTGTTTGTCTCATGCAATAATCATTTAAACTATATTACTATGTAGGAATACTGGAGGTCAGTTTAAAAGCCTTTCTAAAACGGCTCACAAGGTTGAATGTCAAGCTAACGGTAAGCTTATCAACCCCTGCCCCCCCCCACACCATAGAAAAGGAATAAAAGAAAAATAATCCTCAACAAAAGAGGGGTGGATGCTAATTCACTCATCAAATAATCATCTGTAACAAACATGCTGCAAGTGATTACTTGGTGAGATAATTTTATTAAAAACATCGCGTAAAATAAAATTGTGTTCTTGCAAGAAGATATATGAATTTACTTGGTATCTGTTTGCACTTGAAACAGATCTTGTGGATGATTTGCGAGAAATTCCTGGTCGAGAAGCTTTGCGACTGCGAGGAGAGGTATACTTTGTCTAAATTTCTTATTTTTATTAAATTCTTAAGTGTGTACAAACTAATAAAAAAGAATTAGATTTTAACAATTATAATCTTTCCTTTTTTTTAATGAAGGATTAATCATAGAAAACTACATATCATGTTTATCCATTTCATAATAAGCAAAATAATCAGTTACTTATAAGTTATTGCATTTGTTT